>JAPDNY010000013.1:24287-34651 GCA_029375565.1 Gekko gecko | reverse complement strand
CAGGGGTCTTTTCATAGAAAAACAGCTGCAGGAGCTCATTAGCATATAGTATGCTAATGAGCTATTAGGCTATTAGCATATGCCACACCCCCTGACATCACCGGAAGTGATGTCAGAAGGGGAAGCAAAAGGGGGAGGCATCTTCAAAAGCCTCCCCTTCCCTTCCCCAGCTGGTCTGGGTGGGGGAGCTAAGAGAGAAGGGGTTTAAAGTTTAAACTCCTTCTCATGAGAGTTGGGCCACAGAAGGAGGAAAGAGGGAAGGAAAGAGAGAGAGTAGAGAGAAGGAAAGAAGGAAGGAAAGAGGGAAAGAAAGAGAAGGAAAGGGGAGGGAAAGAAAGAGAGGGAAGGAGGGAAACAGGGAAAGGAGGAAAAAGAGAAGAGAAGAAGGTGGAAAAGAAAGAGAGAAGAGAAGAAGGAGGGAAAGAGGAAAAAAAGAGAGAAGGAAAGGAGGGAATGAAAGAAATTCAGCGGCAATTCAGTCCCATTATATCCTATAGGGCCATTGAAGTCAATGGTGAAAACATAGGAGTATATTCTGGGGGCTGGAGGAGGGTTTGATGGAAGGCTCCAAACTCACAGGGTAGCTGATGGAGCTCTCTCCCAAGATACCCACCAAGTTTCAAGAACATAGGATCAGGGGGTCCAATTCTATGGGCCTCTAAACAGGTTGCCCCATTCCCTCCATTGTTCTCTATGATGGGAACTAAATTTTTCCCCCACCATAGAGAACAATGGAAGGAATAGGGGCAACCTGTTTGGGGGCCCATAGAATTGGACCCCTGGTTCACTGTTCTTGAGAATTGGTGTGGTATCTTGGGGAGAGGCTCCATCAGCTACCCTGTGAGTTTGCTCTCCATCAGACCCTCCCCCTCCAGCTCCCCAGAGCTGATACCCTATGTTTTCACCATTGACTTCAATGGCCCATAGGATATAATGGAGCTGAAATTGACATTCGGCTGCCTGAAAGACTCCCCGGGACGCCGGCTGGGGGCGGGGCTTGGCTCCTGAGCTCCCGGAGCTCTGCGCTCCACGTGAGCTCCTCCCCCCAAAGACCCCTGCCCAGAATAAATCTTTGGTGGTCTTAAAGGTGCCACTGGACTCAAACTTTGTTCTGCTGTTTTAGACTACTCCCCTGAATCTATATATACATACATTCAGTTATCATGGAGGCAAGTTAAGGGGATGTCATCTCACATGAATAAATCATCTATGCCAGTCTACTCAGAGTTGCTACTGAGAAAGCCATCATTAGATTACAGGTTTTTAAAACCCATTTATACAGTTTCCTAGACATGTTATTGGCTAGGAAACCCATTATATTTCTACGAAAGCAATGCTGTCCGTGGCCAAACTGTGAATGAACTGACTGGGGAATTACTGGGGCGGGGAAGAGTAAATCCTCCTCTTCCCAACACTGAGGTCCTGATCCATTCCCTCCCCAGTAGCTATCTTTTGGGCTCAATTATGTGTCAGGAGCTGCAGTTGCAGAATTCACATCATCATACGTAAACAGAAGAAAGTTTCCTTGTTTTTATAGGTGGCAATTGAATGTCTTTGCAGAGCTGGCACAGGGAGCCATTTGGCACTCAAAGAAAGGCAAGCAGAGTTTCACAGCCTGTATGTGGCACTGCAAGAAATCAGGCAGTAAACTGTAGTCTCTCAAATACATTCCAGCAATTGCAAAGCATGAGGATGAGAACCAATTTGATTTGATTCGATTTATTATGATCAAAGACCAGCAAATACAGGGATGAGAACCAATTAATGCACAGTCTTTCAGTGAAACAAATGTTCTCAGCATGGAGAGGGAAATACCAGTGGTCCTTCAGCATAAAGGATCCAGAAAGTTCCTCTGAATTCTGGATTATACTCTGGAAAATAGAATGGCTCCAGAACAGTCCAGCTATTAGCCATCCTTGGCATAAGGTATACCAGGAATTGCTTCCCTATCTTATTAGCCATGGCTAATTGGGATGTTGAGCTGAGTACCCAAGAACCTTTAGCAATAGTAGAAACTGTAGGGCTTGATGCCTCCTAGGGACTCCCATTTTTTTCCTGGTTTGTTCCCCCTTTTCTGTTCAAATCTGCACCTCATTGTGGGCCTAGCAATGATCAATGGAGCCTGAGTTAAGGTGATATCAAAAGATTAAGGTTAAGGTGATATCAAAAGTCATGCTAAGGAGAAGAAGAAGAAGAGATTGGATTTATACCCTGCCCTTCACTACCCAAAGGTGTCTCTGAGTGGTTTACAAACTCCCTTCCCTTCCCCTCCCCACAACAGACACCCTGTGAGGTAGGTGGGGCTGAAAGAGCTCTTGACAGAAACTGCTCTTTTTCCAAGAACAGCTCTTATCAGAACTACAGCTTGCCCAAGGTCATCCAGCCAGGTGCAAGTGGAGGAGTGGGGAATCAAACCCAGATTAAAATCTGCGCACTTAACCACTACACCAAACTGGCTCTCAAGGAAGAAATAAATGAAGGATAGCTTCTCTATCAGTCATGCAAATCATGAATCCTTAAGAGGGATTCAGTCAAGAGCCATTTCCCCCAAATACGTCAGAGCCTCTTCCCAGAGAATTTGATCCTAACAACCCAGCTTTCCAAAGCAATAAGCCATGGGCTGATTCTAGCAATTTACTCCATATGTAAATGAACTCTGCTGGACAGCCTGGTCTAAACCAGACTGCCCAACAGAGCCGGCCCAGGAGCTGATCCTGTGGGGAGGGTTCTTCCAACAGAACCTGCCAAGGAACTGACCCTGTGTGGAGAGTTCTCCCTGCAGGCTCAGCTGCGGCTCTGCTGGACAGCCCAGTTTTGCTGGTAATTCCCAAATATATCTGGGATTTTGGGGGGATTTTTTTCTGGTTCTCCCAAAAAATCACAGATATATTTGAGAAGCCAAAATATACCTGAAAAAATACTGATAAGGTATTTTGGGGTATATTTTCAGTTCGGGTAGACCAGAATACCCTCTCCTAATAATCTTTCCCTCCTTATTTTTCTGAGTGTTGATCTGAATCTGGACTTTGGTATATACAGGCTAAGATCTCAAGTATTGAAGTACCCAAAATCCATGTGTTTATCCTGTGCTAGCAAAGGGATGCCTTTGGACCTTACAGGCCTGAAATAAGTAAATATATTTGGGTTAAGAGGTTTACAGTAGTAGCTAAGCTTTAATTTTTTGGCGGGGGGAAAAGAAACTGAAAGAATCAAATTGCTAATGTACAAGGATGGAAGGAAAATCTATATTATAAGATGTGGGTTTCAGAAAATCAGGCAATTAAAAAGACTGTTCTGAGTACTGGAGTGCTTCCTTGATCGTGTACTTAACAAGGATCAATAAAGGCAATGAAGCATTAATGATCTCAAATCTCTGACTGATCAACAGACAGAATGATAATCCACCTGGCAATGAAGTCTATTGAACTTGGACCTGGAATTAGTACGCATCATCTAACATTTATTAAGGTGTGAGAGAATGAGAGACGTTGTACACATACAGAAAACTGATAGGGTTCCAAGAGTGAGCTGATTAGAAAATATGGGATATATAGTTACCAAAGTCAGTCAGACTCTGTTCTGCTTTTATGATTGTCAACTCTGGCTTGGGAAATTCCTGAAGATTTGGGGATATAGCCTGGGAAATGCAGGGTTCGGAGAGGGGAGAGACCTCAATGAAATATAATGTTGTGAAGTCCACCCTCCAAAACAACCATTCTCTCCAGGAGAACTCATCCCTGTAGTCTGAAGATCAGCTGTAATTATGAGATCTCCAGACCTCAGGTTTGCAACCCTGAAGGTTTGCAACCCTACCTTCCTGACTTTGGAACCTTAACCTCATCTGCCTCAGAGTCTTCAGATTCCCTCTTGGTGGGGAAGAGTCAGAGTCCTGATCCATAACACTGCATGGATGATGCTCTGAAATTCCTGGAAATGTATCGAAATAAGGAGGAGTATTTGAGAAAGCCAGTTGAGAGAGAGGCAAGGCCACAGATATCCTAGAACTAGAATATCTGCTGGTATGGTATTATATGTTCCATGTTTCCCTCACAACCTCCTTTCTCTTTACAGAGAAAATAAACAAATGATGAAAAGTACAACAAATTTGTTGTACTGCCTCAGACCAACACAGCTGACCAACTAAATGATGAAAAGGTTAACCTTGACCCCTTAGCTCGTTTTGGTATTATGATTAGATATGTATGAATATTTGTTTAGTTTTGTTTTCACTGAGACATCAGCCTTTCTGTAATAACTCCCACGATGCTTTTTGCAGTTTTGTATGAGTGTATGTATGCATGCATGTGTACACTCTTAAGGGTCTTTGGGGATAAAGTGCATGACAACCAACTTAAAGGCTGATGTGTTGAGTACACCACAAGAGGCTAGCAGTGGGTGGAAACAGCCAGCTCCACTCCTTCATGGTTATGGTTTTCATACAGATCTCTAGACAGGTGGTGGTAGAGGTGATATCAGTGGGACTTGTCATTCCATATCAATGCTGCACCAAGAATGAAGGGTCAACAAACAGGGCATAGTAGCCAAGGTTTTCTCTTGATATTGACTCCTAGCATTAGTATTCAGAGGTTTGTGCCTCTGACTTTGGAACTTCCCTTTAGTTACCAGGGCTAGTAGCCATTCATGAATCTCTCTTCCATGTATCTGTCTAATCACTTTTTAAAGCCATCTATTCTCATAGCCATAATTATGTCTACTGGCAGTGAATTTCACAATTCAATGACTAATTGAATAAAGAGGTACTTCCTTTGTCTGTCCTTCTCTCTACCCATCCTTGCTGATTCTCCCTTAGGGCACATGTGTAATACACGCAATCATATGATGTGATTTACTTTGCATTGCACCAAGCATTCCTATGAGAAAGAGCTTATGAAAGAGCTTAATAACCGCCATGGAAGTGGGAAAAGGGGTCAGATAACCCTCAATACCTATATTATGTTTTTAACAGCTAAATTTTGATTCAGGCAACATCAGTTCCGCCAGCTGTCATAATTGAAGGTTTTTTTTTTTTTTTTAAAAATCCCTGAGCTATGGCAGAAGGGTAGATTAGCTTTAAAATCTGGTGCCTGCCATTCAAATTGTGAGAGCTGGCAGGCCACTAAGTATGTATGTATCTGTGTGTGTGTTGACACTCATACCGATATGAGGCAATTTAATTGGCTCAATCCACATGCACAAATTTTCCTATTCTAAATGGGTTGTGTGGTATTCATGTAAGTTGCCATCTGTCTCTTTTCAGATCTCTCTTCAACACATTTTTTGCATTCCCATTTTGCCACTCCTGGTGTTCATGCATCATCCACTTCTCTGCACAGCAACTGAGTATATAACAAGCCGAGTTCTTGAAATAGCACCTGGAATCGTGGAAAGGAAAAGCAAGCCTTGCCAATTAAGGGGGAAAGCACTCTTGCTAATTCATCTTCTTCTAACCATCCATTCCGTTTTATTATTCAATAACAACAACAGCGACAAAACAGATGAAATCTATGGAATCTTGTTTACACAGCCAATATAATCTAAAAGAAAGTTTTTAAAAATGCACAATTTTGCAGCAGCCCCATACATCTCATTTCCTGAGATTTATTGAAATGTTCCTTTACAATTTTGACTGTTCGGTACCAAGTTATCCAATTTATTCTTCCTGTGTTTGTGTCATCCCAGCGATAGCAAAGGCTAGAGTCAATTTAACCTGTCATTGAAACATACAGTTTGTTTCACTTTTTTATTAGTTTTTGCATCCTTTCTGTTCCCCCCCTTCTATTTCAGGCCCATTCTACTAGGACCGTCTCCCATGCAAGCTCAATAAAATAAGCGAGAGTCACATCCTAGTACAAATCGACTTTGGCACCAGGGAGGATTATGAATTTCTCCCCCCCTGATTTTTGATCTCAAAAATTTCCCTTTTGATTTTATTCCTCCCATGTGCAAATTGAATGCCTGATACTTTATTTTCACACCATTTCTCACTCCGTTCTTTCCAGTACAATGTATATACATTTTCTGTTGTTATTTGGATATCAGGAAATCTGCATTTAGGGTTGCCAGGTCTGGGTTGGGAAATACCTGGAGACTTTGGTCCATTCTGCATCTAGCATTTGCTCCACTGTTTTACCAAACCCACACTGGAACAGAAATTCCCCTCTACATTGCATGCCATTTTCACTTTCTTTGATTGTTGGATTTTATTGAACCATCCACACTGCATGCCAGTTTCACTTCCTTTGATCTCTCGGTTTTACGGTACTGTCTGCATAGATTTATGGCCATTTTATGCCTCTTTGGGGTGACTCTACAGCCAGTATGGTTTGAGCCGCATCTTTTTCTGTTCCAGTGTGGGTTTGGTAAAACAACGGAGTGAATGCAAGACGCAGAATGGGCCTTTGGGGCTGGATCCAGGAAAGGCTAGGATATGGGAAGGGGAGGGGCCTAAACATGGTACGATGTCATAGCAGCCATTTTCTCCAGGGGAACCTATATCTGTCAGCTGGAGATCAGTTGTAAAAGCAGGGGATCTCCAGGCCCCACCTGGAGGTTGGCAACCCTATCTGAATTATACAAGGTGATGAATCACAACAGGGAAACTTATCCAGGAATCCTCCCCAATTTCTTCCCATCTAGGATTCGATGAGTTGAGCAGGATAATTTCCCCTCCCCTCTTTAGCTGGCTCAGCTTTTCTCAACATTCTGTGCCTCCCGGAACATGTTTGGTCCTTCCCAGGCCAGTCTGGGGTGATCGTTTTCTCTTTTAGTTAATTTACAATGTCATACTTTTCTTCATAAATAGAGGAGATGTCCAAGGAGACAGAAACCTCCTCCCCACACACACACACCGGGTTCCTGCTTTCACAACTGGCACGAGGCCAACCACTTTAGTATCCATGACACACATTGTGTCAAGTGGAGACCCACCTGCTTCTTGTCAGCATAACTACCCCAGCTGATAGCAGCTGGCTGCCACGCTATTACCAGCTGTCTATGTTCAGAAGCAGCATGAGCGTAGCGCTTATTTCTTTAGATATCCCCCCAACTTTTCTCCCAAATGAGGATTCATAATGGCACACCGGATCATTCTCCTGTCCTCTATTTTATCCTAACAACCACAGCCCTGTGAGGCAGCTAGGATGAGAGGGAGTGACTGGCTCAAATTAACTTCCACGGCACTCCAGACAGCATCCCACACATGCAGTTTGCTTACATGCATAACTGGGGTTGACAGCTCTGAGTTGGGATATACCCGGAGATTTTGGGGGTGGAGCCTGAGGATGGTGGCATTTGGGGAGGGGATGGACTTTAATGGGGTATAATGCCATAGACTCCACTTCCAAAGCAGTCTTTTTCTCCAGGTGAACTGATCTCCGTCACTTAGAGATAAGTTGTCATTCCAGGAGATCTCCAGCCATCACCTGGAGGCTGGCAACTGTATGTATAGCCTTCCTCCCCCATTGCTTTCTTCAGGGGGACTGGTGGGTTGCATTGATTTTCCTGCATTCCTCTTGTTTCCCTTTGATATGCCAGTACTCACTTCAACCCATTCCCTTTTTTTATATGCTTCACAACTACATGTGAGGAACATAACTTTAATAATCTAGGTCTACCTACTTGCTGAAAATCAGTCTGAGATAGAGAATCAGAAACATATTTTTAATGACTACAAGATAAGCCTTCCACCTTCCCCGTCACCATCATGACAACTGTAGTGCTAGCAGGGGGATCCTTGTACGCAATCTGCTGCTCCTAATTTATTTGTTTTTACTTGATTCCATTCAACACTTAATCAGAGCCTTTGTTTGCAATGATGATGTTTACGAGCTGGAAGTACTAACAGTCGACAGAAGGGAGGGAGGGACAGTGATGGAGTCAGAAAGAGTAGTTTTTCATTAGCCTTTTTGCTACATGGAGAATCTCTCTCTCTCTCTCTCTCTCTCTCTCTCTCTCTCTCTCTCTCTCAGATAACAGTAGTAGCACAGAATCCCACCTGCTTTATTTCCAAAGTTAAACCTAAAAACCTGTCAGAAGTCCTAACTTAGTCAGCAAACACCAGACCTTTTTGATGCAAGCAAGGTTAGCGTTTATTAAGCTGCAATAGATAGATCACTGAAACAGGTCTCTTGTTCAGAATGACTTGGTTACAGAAAGCAAGCGGTTATACAGGGGAAGGGGGTGAATGGGGACCCCCCCTTCTTCCATACAATGAATAAACATGCGACTGGGAAATCGAAAGTTACTAAGCAAATGAATTCCCACCGCCCCCATTAACCACAGCTGCTACATCTATGCCAGCGATAGAGAAGCTCGCAACCCGGACTTGCCAAGGTCAGAACGTCCAGGCTGCAAGAGATAGGAAGAATAAAAGCCACATTCCATTCTCACACCCGAGGTGTAAATCAACAACTCCCCGGATTCCAACCTCCCGTCTGTTCCGCCACTAAGGCGCCAAAAGCCCACCTCCCTCCCGTCATCCATCATAGCCCACCGCCCACCCTTCCATCATGGCAGGGCTACCTGACATGCAGCCCCCTCGAAAATAATCCTACCCCTTTGGTTTGTGGGGGTACAATTTGTGAAAGGCTTTAACTAGCCGGGGGCCAGAACATTTTCCGCCCGTACCCACTCCCGCTGTTCCGGCCCAAAGTCAATCCATTCAACCAGGTAAAACAAGCGATTGCGAGAGAGTTTAGAGTCCAGAATCTGTGAGACTTCAGTAGTGAGGTTCCCCCCCACCAGCAGCGGAGGTGGGGTGGGCCGTTGCGGTCGCCATTTGTTCCCTTCAGGCGCTGGGCGAAGAAGCCGCACATGAAAAACAGGATGCACAGACTTTAGGGATTTAGGCAATGCAAGTTCAACAGTTACATTGTTAATCACTCTCACAATCTCAAAAGGACCAATAAATTTCCAACCAAGTTTGCGGCTCGGCTGAATGCGACGCAAATGTTGGGTAGACAAGTAAGCAAACTCTCCACACTTGGGAACCCAGGCCAGGTTACGTTTCTTATCGGCTTGGATTTTGTAGGCAGTCTTAGCCTCTTCCAGAGTCTCTGCTAACGAGCCCCACGCCTCCCGCAGACGTTTGCACCAGTCACCAGCATCTCCCGCCGGGAGGTCGGGAGAAGACAAAAACGGCAGAGGCGGGGCGTCATAACCATGAACCGCTTTAAATGGAGACATCCCTGTCGACGAGTGCTGAGTATTATTGTAACAAAACTCAGCCAAAGGTAAAAGAGAATGCCAATTGTCCTGCTGAAAATTAGAAAAACAGCGCAAGTATTGTTCCAGGGTCTGATTCACACGTTCAGTTTGTCCATCCGATTCAGGATGGTATGCACTACTCACACCCCTCTCTACGCCAAGTAGTGACATTAGTTCGCTCCAGAACTTGGAAACGAACTGAACCCCCCTGTCGGAGATCACTTTAGCAGGTAAAGTGTGGAGCCTCACAACGTGTTGTAAGAACGCAGAAGCTAATTTTCTGGCAGAGGGGATGGTTGCAAAAGGAACAAAATGCGCCTGTTTAGTAAAGAGATCTACGATCACCCAAATAACAGTTTTTCCCCCACTAGGGGTAAATCCGTAATAAAGTCCATAGAGATCACTTCCCAGGGCCGAGCCGGCGTAGGGAGGGGTTGCAGGGCACCAGGGGGTTTTCCAGGGCGAGGTTTACTCATTAAACAGGTTTGACAAGCAGAAGTGAAGAGTGACACATCTTTACGTAGCCCTGGCCACCAAAATTGTCGCTGTAAGAGCTGGAGAGATTTTACAAATCCTGTGTGTCCAGCTAGCTTGGATCCGTGCGCCCAACCCATCACCTCCCCCGGAGAGAACGGGGAACGAAGAGCTTGTCATTTTTAGACCAGCAGCCATGCGTATCGCGGGATAGCCCTTCTTCCCCCTCCACTTCCTCCCTGTCCGCGTCAGACATTTCAGTGGAAAATCGTACCGCCCAGTCACTTGGAGGAGGGTCTGGCGGAGGTGGGGTACGTTTGGCCTGCCTCCTCGTGGTTACCGCTCCTCCCAACTGGGAAGGAGTGAATACAGAGTCACGAACCTCCTCCCTCTTGCTGTCGTGTTGGGGGAGGCGTGACAAAGCATCGGCCAGGGAATTTGATGTCCCCGGGAAATGGTGCAGTGTGAAATTAAACTTGGAGAAGAAATCTGCCCAACGGAGCTGCTTGGCGTTCAAAGAACGGGGGAGCGGAGCAGCTCGAGGTTCTTGTGGTCAGTCCAGACCTCGAATGGGACTCGCGCTCCCCTCTAACCAATGGCGCCAAGTAGACAATGCCAAACGGATCGATCCCGCTTCTTTCTCCCAAATGGACCAATTCCGTTCAGTATCATTGAATTTCCTAGAC
>JAPDNY010000013.1:4208-16725 GCA_029375565.1 Gekko gecko | reverse complement strand
AAACCATAGGTGGTTGCATGAGAAGTGATGTCATTGCATTTCTAGTAATGTAGGTAAATTGCTGGCTAGGAGGAACCCTAACCAGTGAGTCTCCTGCTGGTTGCCAGGCTGATGCTGGCAACCCCAAAGCATATCCCTTAACAGGACAATTCTATACATCAAGTTAAACTAGGGTATCTCAAACTTTTAAACAGCTGTAGTGGAACTAATTAACTCATTTACATCCCCCTTACATGCAGGTTCCCTAAGAAATGACCCACAGAACTGCCGGCATTTATTTGTTACTAGGAATAAGGCCCGTTGTGGAAATAAATACAATGAGCTCTAGAAAGAGGCTCTGGGAGAGTACCAAGGCCTTGGGCGCTCAGTGTCAATGTGCTGTGGTGACCTCAGCAGGGTATAATGACACAGAGTCCACCATTTTCTCCAGAGGAACTGATCTCTGCTACCTGAAGAGCAGTTGTGATTTTCAGTGATCTCCAGCCCTCACCTGGAGATTGGCAACAATTGTTACTCAGGAGGAAATGGCTGGTTTGGAGGGTGGAGTCTATGGCATTGTGCCTGTCTCAGGTCCCACCCATCCTCAAACATCACCCTCTCCAGGCTCCCCCCCCAAATCTCCATGAATTTCCCAACCTGGAGTTGGCAACCCTATCTCCTTGCCAGCCAAGCATCAACATGCCATTATCTGCCCCTCTGATTTCAGTTTTGCATCTCCTCCCCCCTGACTGCTACAAAGTCCACCATTTTCTCCAGGGGAAGTGATCTCTGCCATCTGGAGAGCAGTTGTAATTCTGAGTGATCTCCAGCCCTCACCTGGAGATTAGCAACAATGGTTTCCCAGGAGGAAAAGTAGTCTTTCTCTGCAATGGGGGCCAAAGCAGCTGACATCATTCTCCTCTCTCCCTTTTGACTTGCACAACAACCCTGTGAAGTAGGTTAGGCTGAAAGTCTGTGACCGGTCCAAAATCACCCACTCAGCTTCTACAGCAAGAACCTGGATCTAGCAGAACCTGCTCTGAAGCACTGACCGATATGCCTAGGTCAGCCAACCTTCAGGTGGAGCCTGAAGATCACCAGGTATCACAACTGAACTCCAGACAACAGATCTCCCCCCCCCGAGAAAACAACTGCTTTAAAAGGTGGGCTGTATGGCATTCTGTTCAGCTGAGGCATCTCCCCACCCCAAACTCTAGCTTCCATAGACTCTTCCAGAAAATCTCCAGGAATCTCCCTACCTGGAGCTGGCAACCTTAGACTCAGGACTGGCCCCAATGAATTCCTCACAAAGGCCTGCAAAGGGTCTGCTTCCTTTGTCTGAACCAAGCTTGGTTGCCTACCATGGTGAAACAGGCTCCAGTTTACCATTCAGCTGTTTGCCTTCCACCCTCATCCCATGCGCGTATCTCACTCCTTAAATTTGCTGCCATGACTCACTGAATCGTCACTGCCTTTTTAGAGGGATGGTGATACCCCTCCGAATCTCCGTATTTGGAGATGGAATCCCCAATCTTTGGGGGATCCCTGGAAAGTTGGAAACCCAAGGGTCTGGCCTTCCCTTGCCTCCTTCGGCTACCCCCTCCCTTTGTTATTGTGCAGAGTGGGGGAGACTATGTGGTCAGAGCACAACACAGATTATTAGCCCAAATAAAAGAATTTATCTAACTATTTACACAGTTATGGGGTGCGCGCACACTGTAGGAGTAAGTACACACTGTGAACCAACAGATCATAAATCCACAGGGGTTAAACACCATCCTCTTTCCCTACACACCGGACTCTGGCTCTCTGCTCTAGCCTCTCTCTCTCTGGCTCAAGAGAACAGGGTTCCCCCACGTCTCTGGCTTATGGCCGGGACAGCCTGGTCAGTACAGGCAGCAGGATCATTTCTTAACCTCCTGTAGGACAAAGACGGCCTCCTCCCTGGATGGGCTGCAGTCTATATTGATGCCACCCTGCACGTTGGGACAGTCCTGTTTTCCTGACCTTTTCTGCCTTGGGGCAGCTGGGAACTGTAGTCCAGCAGATGAGGAAGCCCCATTCAACCCAGTGAGTGATACGTCTCTGAAACTACAGCTCAATTAAACCTTATGACGGAACATTTTAAACAAACAACCACAGACAACAGCCCAGTAGCCATCTTACAAACACAGGTAACTGCCATTTTGTTACACCTACCAACAACCACTGAGGGAAAAGTTAAGTCCCACACAGGAGGCAAGCAGGAGAAGCGTCTTCGTCAAGAGACAAAGCCATTTGCCAGAAATTCTGACACAGCAGAGTGGCTGAAGGGGGAATGGGCGGGGAAAAGGAGCAGACCCAGCACCTGGCCAATGGCACGTGAGTAGTCTTGAGTGGCGGCTGATGAGCCAATGGCTGAGGGAGCGCATGGACCCTTGACACTCCAAATTGCTTTTATATAATAGGAGAGATTGTTTAGTTTGTGGCCAAGATGCTACCTTGCATTTTTGGCCAGCCAATAGCTGGTGTCCCACTTTTAAAAGAGATATGTGAGCAAAATTGTGGTTCTTCTTTGAAAAGATGGGAACAGCTGTTCCTGGAGAACAGAAGGAAAAACCACCTGCCTATATCCAGTTAATTCCAGCATAATTTCAATCTCTTTTGCTGTAAATCCTTCAGATATTTTATAAATAAACAATCCCTGGTTAACCACCAAAGTGTCCTATTATGACTGCTCTTCCCATAATACCAAACCCACACAGCATGTCCTGCCAAGCAGAAATTTTCCATATTTTGTACTTCTTTAAATTCTCTCTACTTGTAGAAGTGGAAAGTTGAGATCCTATATTTGGGAAACCCTCTCTTGCATCAGTGAGTCACAGTAACAAATGATCACAATAGAGAGGAAATGATTGCTTCTATGCACAATCCACTGTGCAACGCAATGTCCCTTGAAATGAGCAAACTATCAGGACATAACGGGTGTGTCTGGCAGCCTTCAACGAGCCATATGTTGATAGCATCTGCTGAGTGGTGCCCATCACCGAAGCAGGTAATTTACTATACAGGAGAAAATGTGTTGCTGCCCAAGTCTGTGGACTGATTTGTCGAGGCTTCAAAGGCAGTAATAGAGACGACGTTATGGGCACTGATTTTATAGGAACACTTTGAGTATATAGCAAATGAGATACCCCCCACCCCTTTGAAGAAGGTGTCAGGGGAATTTGATTATAGGAATTTCACCAAAAGGGATACCTCCAAATGAAGATGCCAGACATAATGCTTGGGTTAAAACAGGTTTTATTAATTAAACTCAAAACTACTCATTTTATTAACCTCATCCCCTTGTGTTGGTTTGTCAAAAGGCTGCCTCATTGGGGTTGAGTTTCCTAAAAGTTTGACATCATTTGAGCACTCCTTCTCTAGCTTGCAACACAATACTGGTACACGCCATAACTTTCATCTCTTCACCTGCACCAAACTAGTGTGGAGAGCTTCTGCCCATCAACCCCATCACCTCACACCATTCAGTGAAAAGATTCAAGTGAGCATCACCAGGAGACTCACCCTCTCCCAGCCCTCTGGGATTGCTTAGTCATGAACAGCCACTTACATGCCTCCTTCCTATGCTCAGATGCCTCAGGGTGCCAGACTATTTACCAGTAGCAAATATCTAACTCCACAAAACTCCAGTTCAAACCAAACCAACCCCCCATGATCAGGGCTCTTCATAAAACCCAACCCCATCCCAACACATGAGAAGCATGCAGGGCAAAAAGGTCCCTCTCGCAGCCAGCCAAAGAGAAACCCTACAGATTCTTTCTTGGCCCTGAAGCCACCGTCAACTCCCACATGGCTGCAACAGGGAAGGAAGCTTAGAAAGAAACATACATCTGACAAAGACCTTAAATAGCCTTTCCTGAAATTTCATTGGCTGAACCACTCAAGGCAGCTGTTATTCATCCCATCCCTAGTCTCTGATGCATTCAGTTCTCTGAAGCGGATGGGTGGCAAAAGCATCCCTGTGGTGATTTGCATGGGAAATGAGCTTTCCATGGAAGATGGCGATGGCTGGGGTTTCATCCCTTTAGCTCCTTTATATAAAAGCCCTTTTAAAATCGATTTAATCCACTGATTGGTTTTGCCCTCCTCCTGCTGTTCGTAGGAATATGGGTGGATTTATACATAGGTTTGGATCATATGGATCTGTTCCAATAATGGCTGTGCCTTCCTCTGATGCAAAGCTCATGAGTCATATCGATTTTAAGAGAAAAACAAACACAAGGTGACTGGGGATCTTAGGTAGGAAGGCTTTTTCTTTTCTTGTCATTGCAGTCTCAGTTGCACTCTCCCTTGTGTAAATCAAACTCTAATTCTTTGTTTTTGTGTCCCTTTCAGTTTCCTTACACTGAATTGTTCCCATAAAATGCATGCATTTTTCAATGTTATTCCATATCTGTGCATTGATTAATCAGCATTATGCATGATGTGTATATTATGTGTATAAATTATGTAAATTGTAGGTCTATATAGTATAGAAATTCCATATAAATACTATGCAACATGGGTACACAGTCTAAAAAAACCAATAAAACCAACAGTTAAAGGCTGCTGAAACCACTGACTGAGCCATTGAAACACTATACAGAATCAGACTAGGGCCTGGGAAACCCTACTTCAAATCAACATTCTTCCAGGGAACTCACTGTATGACCTTGGGCTAGTCCTGTGGTCAAGCAGCAATTTCCCCCAGGTCAGTTCAGCCAGGGATCCTGGAGATTTCTTCCCATCTTCTGGGCATGGAATAGGGATCATTGGCAGTGTGGGGGAAGATATTTGTGAATTTCCTGCATTGTGCAGGGGGTTAGACTAAATGACCCTGGAGATCCCTTCCAACTTATGATTCTATAGTCATTTGTTCTGAATCTAACTTAACTCAGAGGGTTATTGTAGAGGTCAAAAGGAGGTTGCAGCGAGAGCCAACTACACTGCCCTGAGATCTTCAGAGTAGAATAAAAATGCACAGATTAAAAAATGGCATGCACGCAGATATGCACACAAAATAGGTAGGGATAATTTCCTCCTCCCTTAGCACAGAATGATCTGAAGTTTGTAGGTCTCCCATAGCCTCTCCCATCATTTCAGTCTAAAATCAATGCATGCTCGAGCCCAGATGAAAACTCAGGAAATCATAACCCACCAATGCTTGCACCTGGATTTCTTTGGAGGCTTATATGAACTGACACCATGATTCTTTTGTTTTACAATCAATGTTTCTAAAATGAAGCAACTTTCTATATTCATAAATCCTTGTTGTTGTTGTTGTTGTTCAGTCGCACAGTCGAGTCCGACTCTTCGCGACCCCATGGACCAGAACACGCCAGGCCCTCCTGTCTTCCGCTGTCCGCTGAAGTTTGCTCAATTTCATGTTCGTTGCATCGATGACACTGTCTAACCATCTCATCCTTTGCCGTCCCCTTCTTCTTTGACCTTCAATCTTTCCCAGCATCAGGGTCTTCTCCAGTGAGTGCTCCCTTCTCATTTGGTGGCCAAAGTATTTGAGCTTCAGCTTCAGGATCTGGCCTTCCAGGGAACAGTCAGGGTTGATTTCTTTTAGGATTGACTGATTCGATCTCCTTGCAGTCCAAGGGACTCTCAAGAGTCTTCTCCAGCACCACAGTTCAAAAGAATCTATTCTTCGGCGCTCGGCCTTCCTTATAGTCCAACTCTCACAGCCATACATTACTACAGGGAATACCATTGCTTTGACCATGCGGACTTTTGTTGGCAAGGTGATGTCTCTGCTTTTTATCATGCTGTTTAGGTTTGCCATCGCTTTCCTCCCAAGGAGCAGGCGTCTTTTAATTTCATGGCTGCAATCACCATCTGCAGTGATCTGGGATCCTAGGAATGTGAAGTCTGTCACTACTTCTACGACTTCCCCTTCTATTTGCCAAGGAGTGATGGGCCCAGATGCCATGATCTTAGTTTTTTTGATGTTGAGCTTCAAGCCCACTTTTGCACTCTCCTCTTTCACCCTGAGCAAGAGGCTCTTTAGGTCCTCTTCACTTTCTGCCATCAGAGTGGTATCGTCTGCATATCTGAGGTTATTGATCTTTTCCCCAGCAATCTTAACTCCAGCTTGTGATTCATCCAGGCCAGCATTTCGCATGATGTACTCTGCATATAAATTAAATAAGCAAGGTGACAATATACATCCTTGTCGTACTCCTTTTCCTATGCTAAACCAATCAGTTGTTCCATATCCGGTTCTAACTGTTGCTTCTTGACCCTTATACAGGTTTCTCAGGAGACATGTGAGGTGGTCCGGTACTCCCATCTCTTTAAGAACCTGCCATAATTTATTGTGATCCACACAATCAAAGGCTTTAGCATAGTCAATGAAGCAGAAGTAGATGTTTTTCTGGTACTCTCTTGCTTTCTCCATAATCCAGCGAATGTTGGCAATTTGATCTCTAGTTCCTCTACCTCTTCGAAACCCAGCTTGTACTTCTGGCAATTCTCTATCCACGTACTGTTGGAGCCTAGCTTGTAGGATTTTGAGCATGACCTTGCTAGCGTGTGAAATGAGTGCAATTGTGCGATAGTTTGAACATTCCTTGACGTTGCCCTTCTTTGGGATTGGAATGTAAACTGTTACATAAATCCTTAGCTTTTGAAAATTCAATCATGAAAATTTATTTATAAAAATATCGAGCTTTTAGGGGATTGGCTTGCATCATGAGTCTCTGCCAAGATGCACTGGCTTGGCAGGCAAATGGCAAAATTAACCTTTCATATGTTCTGTTAGATGCAAATTCTCTTTCCTATTTCACCTCCCCTCCATCAGAGGGAATTTGAAGTAGAGGTTTAAAAAAATGGTATTTTTTGGGTTTGGGTATATTGAACCCAAGAAATATCAGTATTTTCCGCCAATGGTACGGTATTCGGATATGGGATTTTTCAGAAATCATGGAATTTTTTGGCTCCATTATACCCTGATCTTTTCTAGCTTCATTAGTCAATGGTCCCCATAGGGTATAATGAAGAATCAATTTGGCGGTATCTGGGGGTCTGGGGGAGTGTTTTTTGAGGCACCAGCAGCTATGCGGCAAATTTGGTGTCTCTGCCTCAAACAACAGTCCCCCTGCCACACCAAATTTGCAGCACAGCTGCTGGTGCCTTTCCTCAACCCCCTTCCCAAGTTTCAAAAAGATTAGCCTAAGGGATCCAATGCTATGGTTCCCCAAAGAAGGTGCCCCATCCTCCATTGGTTTCAATGGAGGGGGAAAGGTGTTTAAAGGGATTGTGGTGTTTTACCTTCAGCAAGTTGCAAGAAAACTCTGAGGACATTTAAAGGGCTCACAGTCCCTTTAAACATTTTCCCCAAGTAGTGAGTTCACCTGGAAGGCATTTAAAAATACTGCATGCCCTTTAAACTCCTATTAAGAAGAAAAGAAGAAGAGATTGGATTTATACCCTGCACTTCACTCAGACACTCAGAGTGGCTTCCCCTCCCCACGACAGACACCCTGTGAGGTAGGTTGGGCTGAGAGAGAGCTCTTTCAATAACTGCTCTTTCAAGGACAGCTCTGACAGAACTATGGCTTGCCCAAGGTCATCCAGCAGCTGTAAATGGAGGAGTGGGAAATCAGATCTGATTCTCCCAGATCAGAGTCCACACACTTAACTCCTACACCAAACTTTGGTTATCTGGTGGTCTAAAAAAATCCCATTATTTTCAGGATTTTGGAAGCTCAGTTATTTCAAATAGCCAGGAAAATACTCAGATCTATATTCAGCTGAAAGAATAGCAGCTACTTTTTTTCAGGCTGTATATAGCTGAATGCACACCCCTAATTTTGAGACAGGGATACCTCTTCCTTAGGCTCAGCTGGGACCAAGTGTGACTTAGTTCCTCCACTCCCGTAATTTTTTTTAAAAAGAGTTCCATTATCAAAATTAATTATGTAACATTATGGAAGAGATAATATCTTAAATTTGCTTTTGCACAGTGTCCCTTAGATTAATTTTGGATTGTATTTATTATGTCTGGTTTGCAAGATATGAGTCCTGTAGCACCTTAGAGACCAACAAAATTCCTAGGGTATAAATTCTGAGAGTCAAAGTACTCTTCATCTGATTCTTCTTGAAAGCTTATACCCTGGAAATCTTGCTAGTCTTTAAGGTGCTACTTGGACTCCAGTCTTGCCCTTCTGCTGCAGACCAGCATGCTTAGCCACCTGAAAATATCCACGATTACAAATTGTACACTGCATTGAGTGGTTTAACGGAAATATGGGACATTAATATAATAAATAAATACAAATTAATAATACTGAATTCTCAGCTTATGGCACCTTTGTCCCAATTGTCAACCACCCACGGTTAACGTCTCAATTCAGCTCTACAGAAAACTAGCCCTAATTCATACTTACCTCTACCACTAGTGATACTGGAGCTACTTCTCTGTAGCATCTTCTCACTTTTTCTTTGAGTACAGGAACTATGTAAGTTGGGCTACTTGTGTGATTTCTTCCTACCCCAATCATCACTTGATCAAGTTATCAGTAAAGATGTCACCAAAAGTCATCCAAGCTCATAACTCCTTGGTTTCATATTCAAACATCGGCAACTGATAATGCTCGCTTTCTCTGAGAGAAGCTCTTACAGCCTCCAAAGTTCTTCTCCAGCATGGACTACAATCTGAGCTGGAAAAGAACTTCTCCTCTCTCTGTCCCTTCCACTGCCATTTATCTCCAACAGTCACATTACCAGTAAAGGGAGGAAGGAAGAACTCTCCTGTTCCTTCTCCTCTCATTTGCATGTGAAGCTCTCTACATACAACCCATTAGCACATTCAGTCAATGCACAGACTCTGCCCCCAGCCTCCATGTAGTCACTGGTGCATTAGCACAGCATCTACACACACAGGACCACCCCCCTACACAACTAGGAACATCAGAAAAGCGGTATCCTGACTATGAGGATAGCATCCAGGCCCGTAGCCAGGATTTTTTAAATAGAGAGGCCTTTTAAAAAGTTAGGGGCACTGAAATTCACCTGTTTCTCCCTCAAAGCATTTAAAGGGACTCTTTACATGTTTGGGGGGAGAAGCAGGGGCTGGAAGCCTGTACTCCAAGCCGTGAATTCACAGCTTGAAGTGCAGGTGTGCTTCACAAAAGTCGTGGGCCTTGGGAGGAAGTCGGGGGTGAGCCCCAGGAGGCCCCGCCATGACTATGGACCTGATGGCACCTATACATGTACACTTCCTCCACACATGGATACAGTGCTCACAAGGCAGTAATTGTACATAGGCGAAGGTCAATATATTCATGCCCACTGATGTTGATCAAGCACACAAATGGACTGTGTGTAGAGAGCCTGACAATGCTGCCAGAAGAGTGTTCAGGGCACCAGGTAGGGAGTGTAAGAAAGAGCTGTTGCTGTAGGAGCAAGATTAGGAGGTTTGGGGGCTTATAGGGAGTTGCAGAGAGGTTTAGGGGTTCATGGCAGGTTTGGGGGAGGGATGACGTTTTGGGGAGAACACAGGGTCGAGGGGGGAGAATAAGCTGGATAGCTCAGCCAAGCTGTGCCAGGGAAGTTTGTCTACCACTCTGTATGACTGTTAAATGAGTTTTAGTCTTTAGTGTGGATATGCATGTAGAAAAGGGGAAGGGAGAGGAAAAATATTCTGCTGAAACAAAGTACAGGATGTAGGAATCCATTTCCTGAAATATGGTGTCTTGCTCCTTTCACACATACAATATATGGCCAGTTCTACCAATGCTTCTTCACATATCCTTTATCTCTTGTTCCTTGGCAGGTAGTAGTATGTCTGTGCATATGGCACTTTTATTGCAGCACCCAGCAATAATCTTGAGCAATGCAGCATAATTAGAAGAAATCTGAATAGAACATGTTAAGGAGAAGACTCATTATTTCTCAGAAATACCATAAAAATCCTATTTCATATGAGATTCTTTTCCAACGCACCACCCTAGCTCATTCTGGCACATTGGAAATGAATCACTTCTTCTGATTGTCTAGTATAGGAGCTCAAATAAATCACCATTTTCTCCTACAGAACTTGTTAAAAAAAATGCCGTGAAGAAAATTAACTTTCAGATACCTTTTCCAACTTTGGTGCATTAGACATGGGAAGTGTCTGACAACACCAGCCAGATATGATAAAATATTTCAACTTATTTGGATGTTAATGCCAGTGACTGGGTATACCAGCCTGTGGAGGGATCAAAAGTCACTGGACTGACATCTCACCATGTGCCATATGCAACCAGCTTCAAGGCAAATCTGGAAGGACTGCAAACAATATTCTGTGAGAGAACAGCCACAACAGTGCGGGAAGGAACCACATTGTTTTATTTAACACCCTGCCCAAAGGTAGGATCATAAATCTATCAGCCCTCCTTATCAACCTGTACAACCAAGACCATAGTGTACAACAAACACTTGAGATGTACCCCATAAGTAGATGCCAAGGGAGGGAGACAGATGATTGTTCTTAAGAGAGTTGAAGATTGTGTTAGGGTTGTCACTTTCCTTGGTGTATGCACACTGGCATGAATCCTGCCTACAATTTCTGCAGTCAGAAAGCTTTCTGTCTGTGGAAATGAGACTTTCCCACTCTACCATCCTGATGCAACCTGAAATACCCCCTGAAATGCTGGTCCTGGAGGATAGGAGACACCCAGGAATAGCTTGGGAGGACCTGGAAGGTGAGAAGAGGAATCTGCCTTGTGTAGAAGAAAATATTAGGTGGTATCCAACCCCCCAACCCCCGTTTTGGCCCTGCTTGCAAATGTAAGAATATGTCCTTCTTCATTTCCTTTTGGTTGTGTAATTTAACATAAATGTCTCCTATTTCCATTTTAAGACATTTCTACGACTGTTACTTTACATGGCACATGTACATTATACACTGATATGCTGTTGCATGCCACTGACACAAACAAAACATTTAAATTGTGTGCTCTAAATAGCACAAGCCAGGAAACAGAAATGGTACAAGATGAAAGACTCGTAAATGAGAAATGGAATCAAAGGGGCCATTTTTGAGTCAAACCAACAGGGATGAAAAATTCAATAGCATCCATAAACCCAATGCCACCTCTGGTTTTTCAGGGATTTTAAATTCCACAAAATTTCTCAAAGCCTGTGAACAGAAGCAATAGTAGGGTGAGTAATAGTGGGCTATGATGCCTTTATCGTACCACTTCCAAAACTGAAAAAATATTGTTTGTTCCCAGCTTTAAGAAAGAAAAACAAGCCACAGAAATCTCTGGTTCTCCATAGTTGGTACTAAGGGCCTGGAATACTATAGCAGCTCATCCATACATTATAGCCAGATGGGCATGTACCACTAATATACTACCAATGCTACTGCAGCTGTGTCAGAGGACTATGCTATAAATACATGAAGATATGAAACTACCTTACTGGCTCAGACCATGTTTCTATCAAGGTCACAATTATCTAGCCTGACCAGCAGCAGCTCTCCCAAATTCTCAGGAAGAGGCCTTTCACATACCTTACTACCTGCTCTTTTTAATTGAAGTTACCAGGGATTGGGCCTACTAAACTGGCACTCTACCACTGAGCCATGCTCCATCCATGATGTAGTGAGAGATGTCCATGCTAAGTGACTTTGTGCATGGATACCCAGTCTTCTGTGTACATTCACATCATGATGTTCTTCTGCATCCCTTTAAACTGGATGGATGGGGGGAAGGGGGAGATAGAAAACTATGGCTCCTATGGTGGTGGTGGAAAGTGCCATCAAGTTCCATCTGACTTATGGTGACCCTGTGGGGTTGTCAAGACAAGAGACATTCAGAGGTGGTTTGCCAATGCCTGCCTCTGTGTAGTAACTCTGGACTTCCTTGGTGCTCTTCCATCCAAATACTAATCAGGGCTGATCTGGCTTAGCTTCTGTCATCTGACAAGATTGGGTTAGCTTGGGCTATTGCTTCTATGGAGATGTGAGGAAAAGACACATGTGCAAAGAGCTGCAGATCCAGACAGATCAGCAGCCATTCTTGTTGATGAGACATATTGTCTTTTTTTAATGTATTACTTACTGGTTTTGTCTCTTCTTCATTTAGGTAATTGACAGAAGAGTGTGGCAAAGCTGTGGTGAAGTAACCCAACAAGCAGGCTCGAGCTGCTTGTGGTCAGCTTGAACTGCCTGCCAAATAATCAGCTCCCTGCTCATGACAGGTGAGCAGAACGTGAGCCAAACTGGTGGGTTTCTTAACAACATAGGTGGAAAGCATTAATACCTCCTTCTGCTCGCCTTAGCTGGGATTAGAATAGCCCCCCCCTCCTTCCAGCTAGGATGTGGAATACAGAAAGAAATAAAAAGAACAGAATTTCTGTTTTTATAATCAACCTCACTGTTTTAATAATCAACATAATTTTTTTCTTCTACTGTTGGCAGCAGGTGGAGGCTGTATTTGGTCACTCATCTGGCCATCCAGGCAGCTTCAAAATAGTTGTGATGTTCATAATACTGCAGATAATTTGGGTTATGTTT
>JAPDNY010001299.1:0-17037 GCA_029375565.1 Gekko gecko | reverse complement strand
CCAGTGTCTGTGGGAGGTTTTTGCGACATCAAAGAATCCTCAACAGAGCGAGCTCCGGCGACAGGAAAGAAATTCCGTCTATGAACTTGACTTGCCAGGGATTCGTGCCACAACGTCACTTCCCATCTTATTGTACAACAAACATTTCACACAGGTTTTGTTGTTGTTGTTCAGCCGCACAGTCGAGTCCGACTCTTCGCGACCCCATGGACCAGATTACGCCAGGCCCTCCTGTCTTCTACTGTCTGCTGAAGTTTGCTCAATTTCATGTTCGTTGCATCGATGACACTGTCTAACCATCTTATCCCTTGCCGTCCCCTTCTTCTTTGACCTTCAATCTTTCCCAGCATCAGGGTCTTCTCCAGTGAATGCTCCCTTCTCGTTTGGTGGCCAAAGTATTTGAGCTTCAGCTTCACACAGGAGAGAAACATTAAACATCTCTCTGGAGAGTGAAAGGTGGATTTATAATCCCCCATAGAGCCATAATGCCCCTGTATAATTCTATGGTGCAGCCTCATTTGGAATATGTGTACAGTTCTACTCACCGTATCTCAAAAATAACACGGCAGAGGTGGAAAAAGTACAGAGGAGGGCAACAGAGATGTTTAGGGGATTGGAGCAACGTTCCTGTGAGGAAAGGCTGAAGAATCTGGGGTGGTTCATTTTAGAAAACTGACAACTAAGGGAAGGGGTTTATAAAATTATGCATGGGATGGAGAGAGTTACCACATGGAATTCACTGCCACAGGAAGTGGCGGTGGCTACAAGCATGGATAGCTTCAAGAGGGAATTGGGTAAGCATATGGAGCAGAGGTTCATCAGTGGCTATTAGCCACAAGGTATAGATAGGGCCTCTGGGGCAAGGGATGCTCTGTATTCTTGGTGCTTGGGGGACGGGGTAACAGTGGGAGGGCTTCTGGTATCCTGGCCCCACTGGTGGACCTCCAGATGGCACCTGGTCTTTTGGGCCACTGTGTGAGTGTTGGACTGGATGGGCCATTGGCCTGATCTAACATTGGCTTCTCTTCTGTTCTTATGAGATGACAGAGAACTTCCCCCCTCTCCCAAATTACTAGAACTTGAGGGCATCCAATGAACCTGACAGGCTTCAGGAGGGGTGAAAGGAAATACCACTTTGGCGTAGTGGTTAAGTGTGCAGACTCTAGTCTGGGAGGACTGGGTATCATTCTTCACGCCTCCAGTTGCAGCTGCTGGATGACCTCGGGCAAGCCATAGCTGTGTCAGACCTGTTCTCTCAAGAGCTCTCTCAGCCCCACCTACCTCACAGGGTGTCTGTTGTGGGGAGGGGAAGAGAAAGGAGTTTGTAAGCCGCTCTGAGACCGCGAGTGAAGGGCGGGGTATAAATCCCATCTCTTCTTCTTTTCTTCTTTACACAGGGAGCGATTCAGATGTGGAATTTGCCGCCAGAGGATGTAACGATGCCCACAGGGGATTACATAGATTCATGGAAGAGAGACCTAATAGTGGCCACCAGCCTTCTCAATCCATGTTTCAGGCAGTGTTTGGGAGCTGCAAGTGGAAAGACCAGTTCTGGGAGAGGGAGAGGGGGTGGGGCAGGGTCCCCGCTGACTCTCATTGGACACAGTAGCTGACTTTAGCCTTCTATGCCAAGTAGCCAAGATGGCACTTATGGGGATTATGAGACGACCCCATCAGCAGGCCCCTCCACACTTCCACACACCCTCAACCGCCTCCGCATCCTCCCTCCACCCCACCACTGAATGGATTGAGGAGTTGGTGAAGTCACCTGTCTCCTCCCACGGCCCAGCGTGCCCGTCCCCCAATGCAGAACGTGAGTGCCCTATGAAGAAACGTTAAAACGCTTGGGGCTCTTTAGCTTGGAGAAACGACGGCTGAGGGGTGACATGATCGAGGTTTATAAGATTATGAATGGGATTGAGCAGGTTGAGAAAGAAGTACTTTTCTCCCTTTCTCACAATACAAGAACTCCTGGGCACTCCATGAAATTGCTGAGCAGTCGGGTTAGGACAGATAAAAGGAAGTCCTTCTTCACCCAAAGAGTGATTAACACATGGAATTCACTGCCACAGGAGGTGGTGGCAGCTACAAGCATGGACAGTTTCAAGAGGGAATTAGATAAACATCTGGAGCAGAAGTCCATCAGTGGCTATTAGCCACAGGGTATAGATGGGAACTCTCAGTCTGGGGCAGGTGATGCACTTTATTCTTGGTGCTGGAGGGGGCAGCAGTGGGAGAGCTTCTAGTGTCCTGGCCCCACTGCTGGACCTCCTGATGGCACCTGGTATATTTTGGCCGCTGTATGACAGAGTGTTGGACTAGATGGGCCATTGGCCTGATTCAACATTGGCTTCTCTTGTGTTCTTATGTTCTTATGCCCATGTCCTCCCTCAGCCCTTGGGAACCTCCCTCTTTCATGGAGCGCCTATCCCGCCCCTTTCTACCCTCACACATGTCCTACAGGGTGGGATGGGCTTCCTTCCTCACCTTGGTGCCCCCCAGGCCCTCGGAAGCCACCAGAGCCAAGCCCCTGAGCCCTCCCTCCCTCCGGGGTACACTAGTACCCGCTGTGTGACAGAGTGTTGGACTGGATGGGCCATTGGCCTGATTCAGCATTGGCTTCTCTTATGTTCTTATGTTCTTAGTCCTGGCGAGCAGGGAGAGGGTGTTCGTTGATTTCCCAGGGTTGCCAGATATCCTCCACGGCCCCAGCAAGGCCTGTCTGGCTTTTTCCCTGGCCACTCTGCCCATCTGGGCACCAAACAGCTGATCGGCAGTGGTGAGCCCATCGGTGGTGGTGGTGGGATCAGTGGTGGCCCCACCCGGGCAGGTTCCACCCAGACTCGGTTCCAGCCCGACAGCCTCCCGACTGGCACGGGTGCAGTGTGGGCCTCCCCTGGCCGAGTCTGGGATTGTGGCCGGCCCTGGAGAAGCATCACTCTCTGGTGGTTCCGGTCCAATCTGGCTGATGGGCCCCAGAAGTGGGGCTAGGGGACCCCTTGCTTGACATATGCCACAGGGTTCCAGGAGACTTTCTGTTGTCCTCCGTGCCTGGGATTCTGGAACGTTCTGGGGGATTTTGAGAGTCTCAGACATACCTCTGCTGGAGTCTCTGTTCTGAATGTGAGGCTCCTTGAGGCGTTGGATGGGATCCATTTCCAGTGTTCTGAGCACGAGCAGAGTGCCTGGCTGCCAGCCCCGCTTGTTGTGTACCGCATCTTTACGAGGTTCACCCAGAAGACCTCAGTGCAGGAGAGACCCAGTCCGATTCCCAGCCAGTACACTGCAGGACTGCTCGTCCGTTTGGAGAACAGGCCAGGACAATCCTGGGCATAACGGACAAAGAAGAGCTGTGCTGCTTTCTGCTGAAGCCGAGCTACCTGCCCTGAGGTTTAGCGTTAAATGATATGCCGTTATGCTAAGGCAACTGGGTGTTTTGAGGTTTTTTTTGCCCCACTGTACTATATTTGGCCACCGAGGTTATCCACCCGCTGCTGAAACACCCAGAAGCGAGCAGAAAAATTCATCCCAGAGCAGCTCTTTCCTTTCCAAATATCTCCTGGGCCCCTACAGAACTGGCTGCCCTGGTCCATAGAGAAGAGTTCAGTGTGAGTCCTTAAATCAGCGGGGGGCCCCCCTTCAGACCACTGTCTGGCCAGGACTGGAGCCCTCCTGCTGTGGCGCCGTGTCCCACTCCCAGAGAGGCCAAAGAGGGACTGCAGCCCTCGAATGACTCTTACTTAGAGCAGGGAATCTTGGTTCCTGGCTGGTCTGTGTGCAATGCTCCTGCATTGCTGGTCAAGAAACCAAACGGAGAAGTGGTCTGGAGTTCCATTCAGGACCTGTGGCTCATAAATGCACAAGTGCAACTGTTGCAGTATGTCCCCAAAGCTCAGAAGGTTGTGTTAAAACACCGTCTAGCAGTCTGAATAACTGCAGGGTCCCTGCAGAAATATTTATTTATTATTTATTTATTTACTGGATTTATAGCCCGCCAATCCAACGTGGGCTCTGGGTGGCGAACAAGGAGGCAAAATGCCATACATCGACATTAAAACATAAAGAGGCGGAAGCTAAAAATCAATACTAAAACCATAAATAATCCATTACCACTAAAACAATTAAAATAGCGGTCAACAGAACAAAATTCACAATATAAAATCCGTACCACTCAACGCTCTAATAAACTCATTTGTCACTGCTCCAGTAGTGTCCTAACAGCACTGTAGTCCCATGCCAGGGCCGGTACACCTCAAGATGTCTATACGATGGTGGTACAGTAGTGGTGGTACAGTATTACAGTAGTGGTGGCAGCCCCTACTCAAAAGCGGTGGTACAGTGGTACAGTAGTGGTGGCAGCCCCTACTCAAAAGCCTGTCGGAAGAGCTCCGTCTTGCAGGCCCTGCAGAACTTCATAAGGTCCCGCAGGGCCCTTATCTCTTCCGGGAGCTCATTCCACCAGGTAGGGGCTGCCACCAAAAAGCCCTGGCCCTAGTAGCAGCATATTTAACTGCCTTGGGGACTGGGATCGCTAGCAAATGTTGCCCCCTGACTGTAGTGCCCTTGGGGGAACATATGGGGAAAGGCCTCAGGTAGGCCGGACCCTGGCCACATAGGGCTTTAAAGGTAAGAACCAGCACTTTGAAGCGGATCAGATACGCTATTGGCAGCCAGTGCAGCGCCTTCAGCACTGGCTGGATGTGGTCCCGTCTAGTGAGATCAAGGGAAGGGGCCATCTTCCGGGCAGGGCTGAGTTGGGAGGAGGCATTATTTGCAGCTGTATGAACTTGCTTCTGCAGCAATAATATTGGTTCTCGTATATAGCCCCCAAGTCTCTCAGCTGAACACCATCAGAAGTGGGTAGCACTGTGTGCTTCAAGCTCCCCATCTTCCCCACCAACATCGCCTCTCTCTTTTCAGGAATTAGTTGCAGTTTCACCCAGGACTGGTGGCTTCAACCTGATCGACAGCAGCCATCCTATGAGAGCCAGTGTGGCTTATCGCTTAGAGTGTAAGAGGAGGGTCTCAGAGACCACCCAGGTTCAAATTCCCCTCTCACTGTGGGAGCCCACTGGCTGATTCTGGGCCAGTCACACACTTTCAGCCTCTCCTACCTCGCAGGGTTGCTGTGAGGCTAAACGGGAGCACAAAAGAAGGCTGCATGTTGCTTAGGTCCCCACTGAGGAAAAAGGCAGGGTATACTTGAAGTAAATAAATTATAAATACAGCATAAGATGGGGAGGCGAGAAAGGATAGGTTGGTGAAAGGCCGAGAAGGAGAGAATGAGGCAGGGAAAGGGGAGAGGATACGGGGGAAGGCGAGAGGAGGAAAAGAGGAAAGCGTGTTGGGGAGGGGAAGAAGTGAGGTGCCCCTCCCCCAAGTCCTGGAAGGCTCCCTACCCTGCAGGTTGGCCTGGCCCAGTGGCCGGCATCACACTAACCTTTGACACATTTAATGAAGCCCAACTCAGTAAGAAAACCCCCACAAAGGACATTATTATAACTATTTATCGTATGGCGGAGTTACACACAGGAGGCATGACATAATATAAAATACATAACCAAGTTGAGACAATGGGTATGCAGACCAACTGGGCAATCCCCTTAGATAAAAATCTCTAAATTTTCAATCCACTCAGTCACAGCCGGGGGAGTTCAAAGAGCCCACAAAGCACAGAAAACACAAAGTCTAATTGGACTGAATAAGCAATAATATCTTTACTGAGCTGTGACTCTTCCTTAGCTGAGTACTGTTTCCTCTGATTTAGAAACACTTCATCCAGGGATGCCAACTGCCTGGAGGGGAAAAGTGTGCCGTCTCTTCAAGAGAGGCTTCACGGGATGCTATTTATCTCTTCAGATACCCATTTCCACACACATTAAGACTCTGGGAATGAGGGAGGATATTTTTTTCCTTCGGGCCTGTTACCAATTCTAATGCAGATACCTCTCCAAAATAAAGTAAAGGGACAGAAAGAGAATTTTCTCAGTTTGGGCGTGGCGTCGCGCGATTCAAGATGGACGCCTAAACTCGGAGCTCTCTCCCGACCCATCCCAATCAACTAGAAAATAGTCATCATCGTCGGTATAAAAGACTAAAAATAGATTCTCAAAAGCTGTCTAATACTCTGCAGAGTAATTTGCGGTAGAAGCCCGACCAGTAAGACTGTTTTTTACATCAAATAACTCATACAAATAGCGCCGGGGCGGGAGTCACGGCAAAACAAAATGGCGACCGGAATTGCTGACGAGTCTGCTGAGAGTATAGAGGATTTAGAGATACTTTCTCCCCTTACTAAAATGGATTTAGTAGAAATGGAAGACAGAATTTTACTTAAATTGAGTGCTTTGTTAAAACCAGTCCAAGAACAACTTGGAGATATAAAAAAGTCAATCTCTGAAATGAATAAGAAAGCAGATTTTGTGCTCTATCATTAGCAGAGACAATACAAGATGAAACGCACTCTCTGCAAAAAGAAAATGAAGTCTTAAATCATAAATTACTGACAATGGATATGGAAATACGTAAAAATAATATTAAAATACGCAGATTTCCTGAAAAAATTAAATAAAGAAGAAGAACTAAGCGTATTTTATGGCTGAATGGTTGGCAGACCATTCTACAGTTAAAAGATGATATGGTTCCTGTGATAGTCAAGGCATTTTGTATTGGCTCTCCCAAAAACCCGAACAGAAAAGGACCAAGAGACATTTTTGTAAATGCACTAGACTATAGAGTTCGAAAACAAATCATGACAACAGCAAGAGCAAAAGGTTACTCTGAATATGAAGGAAATAAAATCGAAGTATTTCCAGATCTTCCTCCAGAGGCAATTGGCAAACGTCCTGATTTAAAACCTATCACCAGACAACTCCAAGAAGCAGGAATGAAGTATAAATGGACTGGAGCAGCTATACTTCAAGTTAACTATAAGGGAGACAGACTTCAAGCAAGTAATATAGAAGAAGGATTTAAAATGCTGGAAAAATTGGGACTAAAGAGGGACAAAACAAGCCAAAAAAAATCAGAAGTTTCCACTAAACCTCAGTACAAAAGAAAACTACAGTATCTGTGCACGCCACCAAAAGACAGTAAAATCCCAGTACCTACTGCGAGACATCTGTAAAAATGCTGACCTATATAGTATTAATCTGACATTGGAATTTTCTTTTTGAATATTGCAAGAAAAATATTTAGAGCCGATTGTAATGGGTTATTAAAAGGAAAATAGATTAAGTTTCATAAGAATTAGATGGGAAAGGAGGGGAAATATAGACAAGGTTTTTATATATATATATATATTTATTTATTTATTTATTTTTTCCGGTATACCAAAAACGGAGTCAGGATTTTTCTGTCATCCCACAATAATCTGTGGGACTTTCTTGGTATTATTGGGGATAATATCTGAAGGTTAGTTTGTTAGGTTTTGGGGTTTGGGGTTTTTTTTGGGGGGAGGGAGACATAGTTAATAGGGACGTTGACAGACAAAGGTATTAGTTTCTAAACAGTTTCTAAAAACTTTAAATAAAGTATATATTGATTCCAGTTAGGGAATATAACTTCACAACAAGATGTCAAAATTGAAAGTTGTTACTTTGAATGTTAGAGGCGTTAATAATTGTATAAAAAGAAAACGTATTTACAACAACATAATGAATCTTAAACCTGATATTTTATTATTACAGGAAACACACCAAAAATCTTCAGAGAAAAAAATATTTTGTTCTACATGGTTTACAACTCAAATACAAGCTTGTGGTAATTCCAAGTCAAAAGGTGTTGCAGTTATGCTTTCCAGAAACGTTAAGTTTGTAGTACAAGATATATTATCTGATTTAAATGGTAGATATCTTTTTGTTAAGGGTACTATGGAAGGTAAGAAAATAACTATCGGTTCCATCTACACACCTAATTACGACCAAATTAAATTCTTAAAAGATACCCTTCAGCTTTTGGAAAATTTTAAGGAAGGAGAAATAATTTTAGGAGGTGATTTAAATTACATAGTAAATCAGGAATTAGACAGAACTCATGTACAGGGGAAAAATAATAATTTTAAAGGCAAAAATTCTGGAAATCAAAAATTTAAAAACTTATTGCAGGACTATGCTTTGATAGACGTATGGAGACTTCAGCACCCAATAGAAAAAGATTATACTTTTTATTCTGCGCAATTTAATGTTCACACTAGAATAGATTATATATTAGTTTCTGATTCTTTGCAACCCCAAATTAAATCTTCAGAGATAGGTGAAAAAATCTGGACAGACCATGCCTGGGTAGAGTGTACATGGATGTGGAAAGAAAATAAATGCACCAATAGACCTTGGAGGTTAGATATTAATTTATTGGAATCTCAGAGTACAAGAGATGACATAGAACAAAAAATCAAATTTTATTTTCAAGAAAATAACTCTGGGATTTCTTCTCCACAAATTCTTTGGGATGCAATGAAACCAGTAATAAGGGCAGAGTTGATTGCAAAATCTGCCTATAAATATAAAAAAGAAAAAGAGAACAGACAAATATTAATGACTAAGATATCTGACCTATAAAAACAACACAAGATTAATTGTAGCAAAAAAACCCTATAAAAAATTACTGATTGAAAGACAAAAATTAGAAGACTTAGAAACAACCAAAATTAGAAAAGACCTGATATACTTAAAACAGGAATCTTGGTTTTATAATGCTAAAAATTTTAAAATCTTGAATAAAAGGGTAAATAAGACAAAACAACAAAGACAAATACATTCAATAAAAGACAACACAGGCAAACTACATTCCAAAACAGAAGACATATTAAGAATTTTTGAAGATTATTATAGAAACTTATATACATCCTTAAATGTTTCTCAGACCTCAATTTTTGAATTTTTTAAAGACAAAGAGATCCCTGAATTGAAAAATGAACATACTTCTATCCTTGATAACGATTTTACCAAACAAGAAATACTAGACACAATTAAAAGAATGAAAATACATAAAGCTCCAGGACCAGATGGCTTTTCAACCTTTTTTTACAAATGTTTTTCAAAAGTTTTATTAGACCCTTTATTACAAACATGTAACAATATTCTTAAAACTGGTTTTTTGCCCCCATCCTGGTCTCAAGCTACTATAGTCGTTATTCCTAAACCCCAAAAAGATAATACTATACCTGCTTCCTTTCGACCAATTTCGCTATTGAATAATGATTTTAAAATTTTCACATCTATATTAGCTCATCGCTTAAATCAGATCATTGCAGAATATATATTACCTGATCAAACTGGGTTTATACCAGGAAGAGATCTAATAGACAATACCAATTTGCTCAAAAAAAAAGGAAAAATTCTATTGCTTTCTCTAGATGTAGAGAAAGCTTTTGATTCTCTTGAACTCCCATATTTAAAATTTTTGTTGGAACAAATGAAATTTGGTCAAAAATTTTTAATGGCTATACAAGCAACCTATAAAAATCCTCAAGCTTCTATAAATATCAACAACACCATATCTTAAAAGTTTTAAGTTAGAAAGGGGAACAAGACAGGGTTGTCCCCTGTCACCCCTCCTTTTGCTATTGCAGTAGAACCTTTAGCTCAAAAAATTAGAGACAATAATAAAATAACAGGGATCAAAATTCAAGATTCAGACTTTAAAATAATGCTCTTTGCAGTCGATATGCTTTTATTTCTAACAAATCCAAAAGAATCATTAGAGAATCTTCAAATTATATTACAAGATTTTGGCTGCATTTCAGGTCTTAAAATTAATGTTTCGAAATCAACCATACTACCCATCAACATTTCCACAACTGAAAAAACTATACTCCAATCTCTATATAAATACCATTGGTCAGAGACTGCAATAAAATACTTAGGAATTCAACTTCCTTCTAATCCAAATCAAATTTTTAAATATAACTGTGAAGAAATTTTAAAAGAAATAAATCAGAAAATAGTCAGATGGGAAAGATACTCACCTTCCTTTTTGGATAGATATAATTTGATAAAATCTTTTTTGCTCCCAAAATTTCTTTTTAGAGCCATACCTATAAAAATTAATGCTGCCATCATTAAACAATGGCAAGACAAGCTTTTAAAATTTCTGTGGAATAAAAAAAAGCTAGGATTAATGCTCATACTCTTTCAGCACCGTAAATTTGGTGGATTTCAGTTACCAAATCTTCAGGATTATTACAATGCAATCCATTTGAATAGGATATTAAGAATGCTGCAAGTAGAAATATCTCCTAAATGGATGAAGATGCATTTAGACTCTACTATGCCTTATACCCTACCTGAAATAATATGGCAAAATAAAAAAGTTAGACAGCTTAAAACAGAACAAGACGAATTTTTAGCTGCATCACTAGAAGTTTGGGACAAGCTTAGGAAAAGTATAGTACCAGAATACTCTCGATATATGCCATTTATAGGACAATACTGGTTCTTACCAGGGTTGCAAAGTAAATCTTATCAAAAATGGAAAGATGCTAAAATTGTGAAACTGAAAGATCTTATGAACAATAAAGTCAGAGAAAAAATAGACTTAGAAAATAAGCTAGAAACTTCATTAGATTAGTTTCAGTATCTCCAGATCAAACATATGTGTAGTTCTCTTCAATTGGAAAAACTTTTTAAACAACCCTTGACAGATTTTGAAATTTTGATTGGCAAGAATGAACAATCTAGAAAAGGTAATATCTCAAAAATAATTCAAATTCTTGCCTTGCAAAAAAATAAAGTACAATTGACTTACCTGTCAGAAAGTGATGTCTTTGATGTTTCTCACTGCATCCATTGTGTTATGTTTCTACCCCGCTTTGCGCTTGCGTAGCTATGCAGCCTGAAACGTGGGAGCTTCTTCCCTGCCGCTTTTCCTTATCACGGTGGCCTTGAATGTAGGCTTTGGACTATTCTTGTTTCGCTGAGAATTTTCCAGTCCTGGGAAGGCAAGGGGAGGGGGGAGTAGTCTCCCGCTCATGAAGTATTTCTCCCGCCGGGAGTTCCCGCGCGAGTGCTCAAGTTTTATTCGCTGGGCGCTTCATTGCATCACACTATAAGTTAGCCAGCTCTGCTTTGCTCCCCATTCCTGACAATGACCTCCTACTGTGGGTTTTAGCAAGTTAATCCTAATAAACCTTTCTTTGTGCAAGAATGACTGGATCTACTTGATTTTACACCTGACAGAAATTGTCAGGAATCCACATCTTTCCCTCACCGTCGACGACCGCCATCCACCACGATGAGCGGGGCGGGAAAGGGAGCCCCGGGCGCAGTCCCGTTGATTACCACCTCGGGAGCCGCCGGGGGCAGTTCCACCGATCACTACGGCGGGAGCCACAGGTGTCGTTCCAGTGACTACTGCATTGGGAGCCACGGCTCCCGTTACCTCTGTGGCTGCTCCAGTGGTTACCATTCCGACTACCACCGTGGTTCCTGTGACTACAACTACAGTGGTGACGACGCCAACTGCCTATTCAGCAGCCGTGTTGGCTACCCCACCATCGATTGGCACAATTGGAGCCACGTACGCGCTCCCGATCTACAGCCCGGCCGGGCTGATACCAAGTCAGGGTGGTGCGGTTCCACGAACCTATGTGCCAGGAGTCCCAACACCCTGGGATAAAGGGGTGACATTTCGCAGATCGCGCGATTGGACTAAGAACCTGCTGGACACTACCCAGACTACTTGGACTATGCCGGGAAGCCAGAGCCGTGACAGCCTCCTGGATCCCAGAGGTAGTTTTGGTCTTCCCCAAGGGCGGGTGTCCCGGGGATCTCCCAGAACGGGGTCCAGCCAGGACACTGATGCCCGCATGGATTCTATCCAGGAGGATACCCGACGGCTGGTAAGGGATATGAGTAAACTAATGCAGTCCCTACCCCAGATGATGGACCAAGCTATTAGAGCCCATCCGCTGACACAACCCAGACCTGCCCCAGCACCGGCTCCAGCCCCGGCGCCACCGTTGGTGCCGGGACGGCCACCTCCTCCTCCTCCGGGCCCGGGGCCAGGCCAACCAGTACCGCCGGGTCCAGGGCCGGGCCAACCAGCGGCCCCAGGGCCAGGGCCAGGCCAACCCGCGCCACCAGGGCCAGGGCCGGGCCAGCCAGCACCAGCCCCACCTCCAGTAGTAGCCCCAGTACCGGGAGCAGGGCCAGGGCCACCAGGACCTGTCCAGCCGCCAGTTGTGCCTCCACCTCAGCCTCCGGCTCCAGCACCCCTCATGCAGCCGGTACCGATCATGGCGCCGGCCCCCCGGTAATCCGCCCCAAAGACATGCTTGAGATCACTTTTGATGGAGATCCAGAGACTGTGTCCTTTTTCATATTACAAGTTGGAAAATTTGTACAAAGATGGGGCTATGTATTCCCAGATGAAGAACAGCAGGTGGAGTTTATTGCATCCAGGTTCCGGGGGAGTGCTACTAGCTGGTATGTAGCCCTTCATGATCTGGAGGCGGAGGAGTTGGGGAATGTGGATGACTTCATGTGGGCTTTGAGAAATCGTTTTGAAGATCCGGGGCGGCCCAAAAGCTGAAGCCTTCCTTCGCACTTTCAGACAAGGCAAACTCTCAGTGCGGGAGTACTCCAGGGAGTTTCAAAGGCATGCTGTAAAAATTCGAGACTGGACTGATGCGGTGTTGGCCCAACAATATAGAATGGGACTGGCAGTTGACGTCCGCAATAATGTTCTCAGCTCTCAACAACCTCGTACCCTCCAGGGGTGGATGGAGGAAGCCGAGAAGGCTGAAAGTCGCTTGCAAATGATGAAGCTGGATCTATCCTTGGGTAACAATCGTCCAAGTGTTGCGGCGGGCCAGGCCAGACCCAAACCAACTTCCACCCCAAGTGGCGTGAGGGATCAGCGTATGCGACAGGGGCTCTGCCTGCGATGTGGGGAGAAAGGGCATTTCGCCGCTGCCTGCCCGAAAGGGGATCCCAATAGAGCTCTACCACAAGAAGAGCCTAGAAGGTGGGCAACCTCTACCCCAAGAAAAGGTACCGCCAAACCGCGCAACACACGGGCTCTGTTTGCTAGCCCCGACCAAGTGGATACCTTGATGCTAGAGGAGGAGAGTGAGATGCAGGGAAATGAGATGGTCCTGTTGGTGAACGGCGCTACACAGCAGGACCCAACACCAGAGGTGCCTAAAATGGTGAGCAACTACCCTCTCTCTTCTTTGTGACTGTTTTGGTGATGAATCCAGCAATGATGACTCACATTCGGGTCCGGGCTCTCATTGACTCAGGGTGCGGGAGGGATCTCATAAACCCTTCCATGGTTTTGGGGTTGGAGGCAGCTGTGGTTCACCTGAAAGACCCAATAACTTTCACACAGATGGATGGGTCTCCGATGAAAAAGCCATGCCAATTTGAGACTGTTCCTTTAAGAATAGGCATTGGTGACCACTGGGAGCTACGCTCATTCGTAATAGCTCCGCAAGCCCAATTTCCTTTAGTATTGGGTAGCCCCTGGTTACATGGACATAACCCGTATATTTTGTGGGAAGAAGGGGAGGTACAGTTTATCTCCCCAAAATGTACAGATCACAACTGGGACCCCGGGTGGGGAAATCCCCCATGTAATGAACCTCCGCGAGCTTGTTTGGCAACGGAGGAACTTAACCGCATCCCTGAGGATTACCAGTATATAACCCGGGTGTTTGAGGAGGAGGAAGCAGATGAGTTGCCCCCCCATCGTAACTCCGACTGTGCAATTGAGATCCTTCCGGGTCAAAAGTTACCAAAAGGGAAAATTTATGCCATGAGCCCAAGTGAAAAGGAGGAACTTCGCCGATTTATTGATAAAAATCTGGCCCGTGGATTCATTCGGCCAGCATCATCCCCTTTTGCAGCACCTGTCTTATTTTGTAAAAAAAAGGATGGGGGGCTCAGACTCTGCACGGATTACCGGGGACTTAACGCAGTGTCTGCTACCAATGCCTACCCGATGCCCCTCATCAAAGACCTACTGGCTGAGGTGGCAAAAGGGAAAGTGTTCTCTAAACTGGACTTAAGAGATGCCTACTTTCGGGTTCGTATTAGAGAGGGGGATGAATACAAGACTGCATTTAATACCCCGCTGGGGCAATTTGAATACCGGGTGATGCCCTTCGGGTTACAAGGGGCACCAGGGGTCTTCATGAACTTAATCAATGAAGTGTTACACCCCTATTTATTCAAAGGAGTGGTTGTTTATTTAGATGATATCTTGGTCTATACCCCGGATCAAGAATCCCACACTACCCTTATGCGGAAGGTATTGGAAAAGCTTTTAGAACACAAACTGTTTGTTAAGCTGTCAAAATGTGAATTTCACCAAGAGAGCATTGACTTTTTGGGATACCGCATATCCTCCGCGGGGTTGGAGATGGACCCAAAAAAGGTCCAGGATGTGTTGCGATGGGAACCCCCCAAAACCAGGCGCCAGCTCCAAAGTTTTCTCGGCTTCGCCAACTTTTACCGTCAATTCCTGCCACACTTCGCCCAAGTAGCCCTTCCCCTCACGGAACTTTTAAAAACCAAGGGGAGGGGATCTAAGGCTTCGGTCCCCGGAGCCCCGTTGGACTGGACTCCGCAGTGTCAGCAAGCGTTTGAACAACTTAAAAGATTGTTCACGTCTGAGCCCATACTAGCCCACCCTGATGAAACAAAGAAATTCGTAGTGCAAGTAGACGCATCAGACACTGCTATGGGTGGGGTGATTTTGCAAGAGAATGCTCAAAAGCAGCTACAACCCCTGGCTTATGTGTCGAGAAAATTTAATGACACAGAAAGATTCTGGCCCATTTGGGATAAGGAAGCGGCGTCTATCCGTTTAGCCTTGATCACATGGAGACATTGGTTAGAGGGGTCCCGAATACCTTTTGAAATCTGGACTGATCATAAAAATCTTGAGGTATTGCGAAAACCCCGGAATCTAAATGCCAAACAGTTCCGGTGGGCTGAGTTTTTCTCCAAATTTCAATTTACCCTGCACCACTTCCCAGGGAAAGCCAACCATTTAGCGGACGCTCTCTCTCGCCTTCCTCAGCATTTTTCTAAGAGGGTCGAAGTTCGGGAATCTATGTTCACCCCGGAACAATTAGTTGGTGCAGTTGTAACCCGTAAAGCTAAACCGGCACCTATAAGTCACATCCATACATTGAATTGGGAAAAGCAGTTTTTATCTGACATCACCCCACCAGAGACGAGGGAGTTGCAAGCCAGGGATGATGTAAAGTGTGATCCTAATGGCTGCTGGTACAAGGGAAATAAAATGTTTGTTCCAGAAGCTACCCGAGCCCAGGTTTTGCGCACAGTTCATGATTCAAAAGCTGCGGGCCACTTTGGATATGTAAAATCCTTAAGACTTCTGCAACGGAGCTTCTGGTGGCCCAGAATGAAGCAAGAGTTGTCTCGTTATATACAGTCCTGCCCAACGTGTAATCGTTGTAAAGCCAGACCAGGAAAACCTCCAGGCCTCCTACAACCACTACCCACCCCGAGCAGACCCTGGGAAGTAATCTCTATGGATTTTATCACTGATCTTCCCCCTCTAAACATATGACTGTTATTTGGGTGGTAGTGGACTTATTCTCTAAGCAAGCCCACTTCATACCATTCCCCAGTATGCCAACAGCAAAAGGCCTGGCCAAAGCATTCATTCAACACATTGCCAAATTGCATGCATTGCCCCTCAAGATCGTTTCTGACAGGGGGGTTCCATTTGTTTCCAAATTTTGGTCTGAGCTAATGACTCTAATGGGTATTGAACGTGCGCTTAGTACTGCCTATCACCCTGAGACTGATGGTCAGACGGAGAGGGTGAACCAGACGTTGGAACAATATCTAAGGTGTTTTTCTAATTATCAACAAGACAATTGGGTAGATTTGTTGCCATTGGCGGAGTTTGCTTACAACAATTCATGGCATGCTTCCACGAAAATGTCACCATTCAAAGCTGCCATGGGCTATGACAGCCCCCTCTTCCTTTCTTAAAACCTGGTGAGACTGGTGGGAAAGCCTCGACATGGTGTCAAACTCTCCGTGACTCCTGGCCCCTAATTATCGAGACTTTGAATGAGGCCAAGGCACAATATAAAAAACAAGCAGATAAGAAACGGGCCGGGGGATGGAAATTACAACCGGGAGACTCTGTCTATCTCTCAACTAAGAATCTAAGACTAGCGCAACAATCCAGAAAATTGGCGTGGAAATATATTGGTCCTTTCCGAGTGCTAAGATGTGTGAATCAAGTAACTGTACAACTAGACTTGCCTAAGTCTCTTAAAGCAATACATCCAATTTTCCATTACAGCCTTCTCAAGCCGGCCTTTCCCCCAACTAAAGGGCATCCTGCGACGTTGGATCCTCCCCCCTCTGATGGTTGACGGTGAAGAGCACTATGAGATCGCTGATGTTTTGGACTCTAAGATACTTCGTGGACAACTTATGTACCTGGTGCAATGGGTACACTTTGGGCCCCAATACAGGGAATGGGTGAAAGTTTCTGATATCAATGCTCCTGATCACCTTAGAGACTTTCACGCTCGATACCCTGATAAACCTGGGGGCCCCTGTTCGCTCCTTCCTGAGTGGTGGGTGGGTGGAGTTTTGGGAGGGGCAGAATGTCAGAAAGTGATGTCTTTGATGTTTCTCACTGCATCCATTGTGTTATGTTTCTACCCCGCTTTGCGCTTGCGTAGCTATGCAGCCTGAAACGTGGGAGCTTCTTCCCTGCCGCTTTTCCTTATCACGGTGGCCTTGAATGTAGGCTTTGGACTATTCTTGTTTCGCTGAGAATTTTCCAGTCCTGGGAAGGCAAGGGGAGGGGGGGAGTAGTCTCCCGCTCATGAAGTATTTCTCCCGCCGGGAGTTCCCGCGCGAGTGCTCAAGTTTTATTCGCTAGGCGCTTCATTGCATCACACTATAAGTTAGCCAGCTCTGCTTTGCTCCCCATTCCTGACAATGACCTCCTACTGTGGGTTTTAGCAAGTTAATCCTAATAAACCTTTCTTTGTGCAAGAATGACTGGATCTACTTGATTTTACACCTGACATTA
>JAPDNY010001298.1:0-17041 GCA_029375565.1 Gekko gecko | reverse complement strand
TCAGGGGAAGGCCTCGGCCTCTCTGCCCTGCTGCTGGCCCCTCCAGAGGAACTGGCTGGCCCCCTGTGTGAGACGGGAGGCTGGACTGGATGGACCCTCCCTGGTCTGACCCAGCAGGGCTCTTCTGGTGTCCATATCAGGGGAAGGCCTCGGCCTCTCTGCCCTGTTGCTGGCCCTCCAGAGGAACTGGCTGGCCCCTGTGTGAGACGGGAGGCTGGACTGGAGGGACCCTCCCTGGTCTGACCCAGCAGGGCTCTTCTGGTGTCCTTCTCAGGGGAAGGCCTGGGCCTCTCTGCCCTGTTGTTGGCCCTCCAGAGGAACTGGCTGGCCCCTGTGTGAGACGGGAGGCTGGACTGGATGGACCCTCCCTGGTCTGACCCAGCAGGGCTCTTCTGGTGTCCTTCTCAGGGGAAGGCCTGGGCCTCTCTGCCCTGCTGTTGGCCCTCCAGAGGAACTGGCTGGCCCCTGTGTGAGACGGGAGGCTGGACTGGAGGGACCCTCCCTGGTCTGACCCAGCAGGGCTCTTCTGGTGTCCTTCTCAGGGGAAGGCCTCGGCCTCTCTGCCCTGCTGTTGGCCCTCCAGAGGAACTGGCTGGCCCCTGTGTGAGACGGGAGGCTGGACTGGATGGACCCTCCCTGGTCTGACCCAGCAGGGCTCTTCTGGTGTCCATATCAGGGGAAGGCTCTCGGCCTCTCTGCCCTGTTGCTGGCCCTCCAGAGGAACTGGCTGGCCCCTGTGTGAGACGGGAGGCTGGACTGGAGGGACCCTCCCTGGTCTGACCCAGCAGGGCTCTTCTGGTGTCCTTCTCAGGGGAAGGCCTGGGCCTCTCTGCCCTGTTGTTGGCCCTCCAGAGGAACTGGCTGGCCCCTGTGCTGAGACGGGAGGCTGGACTGGATGGACCCTCCCTGGTCTGACCCAGCAGGGCTCTTCTGGTGTCCTTCTCAGGGGAAGGCCTCGGCCTCTCTGCCCTGCTGTTGGCCCTCCAGAGGAACTGGCTGGCCCCTGTGTGAGACGGGGAGGCTGGACTGGATGGACCCTCCCTGGTCTGACCCAGCAGGGCTCTTCTGGTGTCCTTCTCAGGGGAAGGCCTGGGCCTCTCTGCCCTGCTGTTGGCCCTCCAGAGGGAACTGGCTGGCCCCTGTGTGAGACGGGAGGCTGGACTGGAGGGACCCTCCTGGTCTGACCCAGCAGGGCTCTTCTGGTGTCCTTCTCAGGGGGAAGGCCTCGGCCTCTCTGCCCTGTTGCTGGCCCTCCAGAGGAACTGGCTGGCCCCTGTGTGAGACGGGAGGCTGGACTGGATGGACCCTCCCTGGTCTGACCCAGCAGGGCTCTTCTGGTGTCCCTTCTCAGGGGAAGGCCTGGGCCTCTCTGCCCTGTTGTTGGCCCTCCAGAGGAACTGGCTGGCCCCTGTGTGAGACGGGAGGCTGGACTGGATGGACCCTCCCTGGTCTGACCCAGCAGGGCTCTTCTGGTGTCCTTCTCAGGGGAAGGCCTGGGCCTCTCTGCCCTGTTGCTGGCCCTCCGGAGGAACTGGCTGGCCCCTGTGTGAGACGGGAGGCTGGACTGGATGGACCCTCCCTGGTCTGACCCAGCAGGGCTCTTCTGGTGTCCTTCTCAGGGGAAGGCCTCGGCCTCTCTGCCCTGCTGCTGGCCCTGCAGAGGAACTGGCTGGCCCCTGTGTGAGACGGGAGGCTGGACTGGATGGACCCTCCCTGGTCTGACCCAGCAGGGGCTCTTCTGGTGTCCTTCTCAGGGGAAGGCCTCGGCCTCTGTGCCCTGTTGCTGGCCCTGCAGAGGAACTGGCTGGCCCCTGTGTGAGACGGGAGGCTGGACTGGATGGACCCTCCCTGGTCTGACCCAGCAGGGCTCTTCTGGTGTCCTTCTCAGGGGAAGGCCTTGGCATCTCTCTGCCCTGTTGCTGGCCCTCCAAGAGGAACTGGCTGGCCCCTGTGTGAGACGGGAGGCTGGACTGGATGGACCCTCCCTGGTCTGGCCCAGCAGGGCTCTTCTGGTGTCCTTCTCAGGGGAAGGCCTTGGCATCTCTCTGCCCTGTTGCTGGCCCTCCAGAGGAACTGGCTGGCCCCTGTGTGAGACGGGAGGCTGGACTGGATGGACCCTCCCTGGTCTGGCCCAGCAGGGCTCTTCTGGTGTCCTTCTCAGGGGAAGGCCTCGGCCTCTCTGCCCTGTTGCTGGCCCTCCAGAGGAACTGGCTGGCCCCTGTGTGAGACGGGAGGCTGGACTGGATGGACCCTCCCTGGTCTGACCCAGCAGGGCTCTTCTGGTGTCCTTCTCAGGGGAAGGCCTGGGCCTCTCTGCCCTGTTGTTGGCCCTCCGGAGGAACTGGCTGGCCCCTGTGTGAGACGGGAGGCTGGACTGGAGGGACCCTCCCTGGTCTGACCCAGCAGGGCTCTTCTGGTGTCCTTCTCAGGGGAAGGCCTGGGCCTCTCTGCCCTGTTGCTGGCCCTCCGGAGGAACTGGCTGGCCCCTGTGTGAGACGGGGAGGCTGGACTGGATGGACCCTCCCTGGTCTGACCCAGCAGGGCTCTTCTGGTGTCCTTCTCAGGGGAAGGCCTCGGAGCCTCTCTGCCCTGTTGCTGGCCCTCCAGAGGAACTGGCTGGCCCCTGTGTGAGACGGGAGGCTGGACTGGATGGACCCTCCCTGGTCTGACCCAGCAGGGCTCTTCTGGTGTCCTTCTCAGGGGAAGGCCTCGGCCTCTCTGCCCTGCTGTTGGCCCTCCAGAGGAACTGGCTGGCCCCTGTGTGAGACGGGAGGCTGGACTGGATGGACCCTCCTGGGCTGACCCAGCAGGGCTCTTCTGGTGTCCATATCAGGGGAAGGCCTCGGCCTCTCTGCCCTGTTGCTGGCCCTCCAGAGGAACTGGCTGGCCCCTGTGTGAGACGGGAGGCTGGACTGGAGGGACCCTCCCTGGTCTGACCCAGCAGGGCTCTTCTGGTGTCCTTCTCAGGGGAAGGCCTGGGCCTCTCTGCCCTGTTGTTGGCCCTCCAGAGGAACTGGCTGGCCCCTGTGTGAGACGGGAGGCTGGACTGGATGGACCCTCCCTGGTCTGACCCAGCAGGGCTCTTCTGGTGTCCTTCTCAGGGGAAGGCCTCGGCCTCCCTGCCCTGTTGCTGGCCCTCCAGAGGAACTGGCTGGCCCCTGTGTGAGATGGGAGGCTGGACTGGATGGACCCTCCCTGGTCTGACCCAGCAGGGCTCTTCTGGTGTCCTTCTCAGGGGAAGGCCTCGGCCTCCCTGCCCTGTTGCTGGCCCTCCAGAGGAACTGGCTGGCCCCTGTGTGAGATGGGAGGCTGGACTGGATGGACCCTCCCTGGTCTGACCCAGCAGGGCTCTTCTGGTGTCCTTCTCAGGGGAAGGCCTGGGCCTCTCTGCCCTGCTGTTGGCCCTCCAGAGGAACTGGCTGGCCCCTGTGTGAGACGGGAGGCTGGACTGGATGGACCCTCCCTGGTCTGACCCAGCAGGGCTCTTCTGGTGTCCTTCTCAGGGGAAGGCCTGGGCCTCTCTGCCCTGCTGTCTGGCCCTCCAGAGGAACTGGCTGGCCCCTGTGTGAGACGGGAGGCTGGACTGGAGGGACCCTCCCTGGTCTGACCCAGCAGGGCTCTTCTGGTGTCCTTCTCAGGGGAAGGCCTCGGCCTCCCTGCCCTGTTGCTGGCCCTCCAGAGGAACTGGCTGGCCCCTGTGTGAGATGGGAGGCTGGACTGGATGGACCCTCCCTGGTCTGACCCAGCAGGGCTCTTCTGGTGTCCTTCTCACGGGGAGGCCTCGGCCTCCCTGCCCTGCTGCTGGCCCTCCAGGGGAACTGGCTGGCCCCTGTGTGAGACGGGAGGCTGGACTGTTGGGACCCTCCCTGGTCTGACCCAGCAGGGCTCTTCTGGTGTCCTTCTCAGGGAAAGGCCTCGGCCTCTCTGCCCTGTTGCTGGCCCTCCGGAGGAACTGGCTGGCCCCTGTGTGAGACGGGAGGCTGGACTGGATGGACCCTCCCTGGTCTGACCCAGCAGGGCTCTTCTGGTGTCCTTCTCAGGGGAAGGCCTGGGCCTCTCTGCCCTGTTGCTGGCCCTGCAGAGGAACTGGCTGGCCCCTGTGTGAGACGGGAGGCTGGACTGGATGGACCCTCCCTGGTCTGACCCAGCAGGGCTCTTCTGGTGTCCTTCTCAGGGGAAGGCCTTCGGCCTCTCTGCCCTGTTGCTGGCCCTCCAGAGGAACTGGCTGGCCCCTGTGTGAGACGGGAGGCTGGACTGGAGGGACCCTCCCTGGTCTGACCCAGCAGGGCTCTTTCTGGTGTCCTTCTCAGGGGAAGGCCTCGGCCTCCCTGCCCTGTTGCTGGCCCTGCAGAGGAACTGGCTGGCCCCTGTGTGAGACGGGAGGCTGGACTGGATGGACCCTCCCTGGTCTGAGCCCAGCAGGGCTCTTCTGGTGTCCTTCTCAGGGGAGGCCTCGGCCTCTCTGCCCTGTTGCTGGCCCTGCAGAGGAACTGGCTGGCCCCTGTGTGAGACGGGAGGCTGGACTGGATGGAGCCTCCCTGGTCTGACCCAGCAGGGCTCTTCTGGTGTCCTTCTCAGGGGGAGGCCTCGGCCTCTCTGCCCTGTTCCTGGCCCTCCGGAGGAACTGGCTGGCCCCTGTGTGAGACGGGAGGCTGGACTGGAGGGACCCTCCCTGGTCTGACCCAGCAGGGCTCTTCTGGTGTCCTTCTCAGGGGAAGGCCTCGGCCTCCCTGCCCTGTTGCTGGCCCTGCAGAGGAACTGGCTGGCCCCTGTGTGAGACGGGAGGCTGGACTGGATGGACCCTCCCTGGTCTGACCCAGCAGGGCTCTTCTGGTGTCCTTCTCAGGGGAAGGCCTCGGCCTCTCTGCCCTGTTGCTGGCCCTGCAGAGGAACTGGCTGGCCCCTGTGTGAGACGGGAGGCTGGACTGGATGGACCCTCCCTGGTCTGACCCAGCAGGGCTCTTCTGGTGTCCTTCTCAGGGGAGGCCCCGGCCTCTCTGCCCTGTTGCTGGCCCTCCGGAGGAACTGGCTGGCCCCTGTGTGAGACGGGAGGCTGGACTGGATGGACCCTCCCTGGTCTGACCCAGCAGGGCTCTTCTGGTGTCCTTCTCAGGGGAAGGCCTCGGCCTCTCTGCCCTGTTGCTGGCCCCTCCAGAAGAACTGGCTGGCCCCTGTGTGAGACGGGAGGCTGGACTGGATGGACCCTCCCTGGTCTGACCCAGCAGGGCTCTTCTGGTGTCCTTCTCAGGGGAAGGCCTCGGCCTCTCTGCCCTGCTGTTGGCCCTCCAGAGGAACTGGCTGGCCCCTGTGTGAGACGGGAGGCTGGACTGGATGGACCCTCCCTGGTCTGACCCAGCAGGGCTTCTTCTGGTGTCCATATCAGGGAAGGCCTCGGCCTCTCTGCCCTGTTGCTGGCCCTCCAGAGGAACTGGCTGGCCCCTGTGTGAGACGGGAGGCTGGACTGAGGGACCCTCCCTGGTCTGACCCAGCAGGGCTCTTCTGGTGTCCTTCTCAGGGGAAGGCCTGGGCCTCTCTGCCCTGCTGTTGGCCCTCCAGAGGAACTGGCTGGCCCCTGTGTGAGACGGGAGGCTGGACTGGAGGGACCTCTCCCTGGTCTGACCCAGCAGGGCTCTTCTGGTGTCCTTCTCAGGGGAAGGCCTCGGCCTCTCTGCCCTGCTGTTGGCCCTCCAGAGGAACTGGCTGGCCCCTGTGTGAGACGGGAGGCTGGACTGGATGGACCCTCCCTGGTCTGACCCAGCAGGGCTCTTCTGGTGTCCATATCAGGGGCAAGGCCTCGGCCTCTCTGCCCTGTTGCTGGCCCTCCAGAGGAACTGGCTGGCCCCTGTGTGAGACGGGAGGCTGGACTGGAGGGACCTCTCCCTGGTCTGACCCAGCAGGGGCTCTTCTGGTGTCCTTCTCAGGGGAAGGCCTGGGCCTCTCTGCCCTGTTGTTGGCCCTCCAGAGGAACTGGCTGGCCCCTGTGTGAGACGGGAGGCTGGACTGGATGGACCCTCCCTGGTCTGACCCAGCAGGGCTCTTCTGGTGTCCTTCTCAGGGAAGGTCTCGGCCTCTCTGCCCTGCTGTTGGCCCTCCAGAGGAACTGGCTGGCCCCTGTGTGAGACGGGAGGCTGGACTGGATGGACCCTCCCTGGTCTGACCCAGCAGGGCTCTTCTGGTGTCCTTCTCAGGGGAAGGCCTGGGCCTCTCTGCCCTGTTGTTGGCCCTCCAGAGGAACTGGCTGGCCCCTGTGTGAGACGGGAGGCTGGACTGGATGGACCCTCCCTGGTCTGACCCAGCAGGGCTCTTCTGGTGTCCTTCTCAGGGGAAGGCCTGGGCCTCTCTGCCCTGTTGTTGGCCCTCCAGAGGAACTGGCTGGCCCCTGTGTGAGACGGGGAGGCTGGACTGGATGGACCCTCCCTGGTCTGACCCAGCAGGGCTCTTCTGGTGTCCTTCTCAGGGGAAGGCCTCGGCCTCTCTGCCCTGCTGTTGGCCCTCCAGAGGAACTGGCTGGCCCCTGTGTGAGACGGGAGGCTGGACTGGATGGACCCTCCCTGGTCTGACCCAGCAGGGCTCTTCTGGTGTCCATATCAGGGGAAGGCTCTCGGCCTCTCTGCCCTGTTGCTGGCCCTCCAGAGGAACTGGCTGGCCCCTGTGTGAGACGGGAGGCTGGACTGGAGGGACCCTCCTGGTCTGACCCAGCAGGGCTCTTCTGGTGTCCTTCTCAGGGGAAGGCCTGGGCCTCTCTGCCCTGTTGTTGGCCCTCCAGAGGAACTGGCTGGCCCCTGTGTGAGACGGGAGGCTGGACTGGAGGGACCCTCCCTGGTCTGACCCAGCAGGGCTCTTCTGGTGTCCTTCTCAGGGGAAGGCCTGGGCCTCTCTGCCCTGCTGTTGGCCCTCCAGAGGAACTGGCTGGCCCCTGTGTGAGACGGGGAGGCTGGACTGGAGGGACCCTCCCTGGTCTGACCCAGCAGGGCTCTTCTGGTGTCCTTCTCAGGGGAAGGCCTCGGCCTCTCTGCCCTGCTGTTGGCCCTCCAGAGGAACTGGCTGGCCCCTGTGTGAGACGGGAGGCTGGACTGGATGGACCCTCCCTGGTCTGACCCAGCAGGGCTCTTCTGGTGTCCTTATCAGGGGAAGGCCTCGGCCTCTCTGCCCTGTTGCTGGCCCTCCAGAGGAACTGGCTGGCCCCTGTGTGAGACGGGAGGCTGGACTGGAGGGACCCTCCCTGGTCTGACCCAGCAGGGCTCTTCTGGTGTCCTTCTCAGGGAAGGCCTGGGCCTCTCTGCCCTGTTGTTGGCCCTCCAGAGGAACTGGCTGGCCCCTGTGTGAGACGGGAGGCTGGACTGGATGGATCCTCCCTGGTCTGACCCAGCAGGGCTCTTCTGGTGTCCTTCTCAGGGGAAGGCCTCAGCCTCTCTGCCCTGCTGTTGGCCCTCCAGAGGAACTGGCTGGCCCCTGTGTGAGACGGGAGGCTGGACTGGATGGACCCTCCCTGGTCTGACCCAGCAGGGCTCTTCTGGTGTCCTTCTCAGGGAAGGCCTGGGCCTCTCTGCCCTGTTGTTGGCCCTCCAGAGGAACTGGCTGGCCCCTGTGTGAGACGGGAGGCTGGACTGGATGGACCCTCCCTGGTCTGACCCAGCAGGGCTCTTCTGGTGTCCTTCTCAGGGGAAGGCCTGGGCCTCTCTGCCCTGTTGCTGGCCCTCCAGAGGAACTGGCTGGCCCCTGTGTGAGACGGGAGGCTGGACTGGAGGGACCCTCCCTGGTCTGACCCAGCAGGGCTCTTCTGGTGTCCTTCTCAGGGGAAGGCCTCGGCCTCTGTGCCCTGTTGCTGGCCCTGCAGAGGAACTGGCTGGCCCCTGTGTGAGACGGGAGGCTGGACTGGATGGACCCTCCCTGGTCTGACCCAGCAGGGCTCTTCTGGTGTCCTTCTCAGGGGAAGGCCTTGGCATCTCTCTGCCCTGTTGCTGGCCCTCCAAGAGGAACTGGCTGGCCCCTGTGTGAGACGGGAGGCTGGACTGGATGGACCCCTCCCTGGTCTGGCCCAGCAGGGCTCTTCTGGTGTCCTTCTCAGGGGAAGGCCTTGGCATCTCTCTGCCCTGTTGCTGGCCCTCCAGAGGAACTGGCTGGCCCCTGTGTGAGACGGGAGGCTGGACTGGATGGAGCCTCCCTGGTCTGGCCCAGTAGGGCTCTTCTGGTGTCCTTCTCAGGGGAAGGCCTCGGCCTCTCTGCCCTGTTGTTGGCCCTCCAGAGGAACTCGGCTGGCCCCTGTGTGAGACGGGAGGCTGGACTGGATGGACCCTCCCTGGTCTGACCCAGCAGGGCTCTTCTGGTGTCCTTCTCAGGGGAAGGCCTGGGCCTCTCTGCCCTGTTGTTGGCCCTCCGGAGGAACTGGCTGGCCCCTGTGTGAGACGGGAGGCTGGACTGGAGGGACCCTCCCTGGTCTGACCCAGCAGGGCTCTTCTGGTGTCCTTCTCAGGGAAGGCCTCGGGCCTCTCTGCCCTGTTGCTGGCCCTCCGGAGGAACTGGCTGGCCCCTGTGTGAGACGGGAGGCTGGACTGGATGGACCCTCCTGGTCTGACCCAGCAGGGCTCTTCTGGTGTCCTTCTCAGGGGAAGGCCTCGGCCTCTCTGCCCTGTTGCTGGCCCTCCAGAGGAACTGGCTGGCCCCTGTGTGAGACGGGAGGCTGGACTGGATGGACCCTCCCTGGTCTGACCCAGCAGGGCTCTTCTGGTGTCCTTCTCAGGGGAAGGCCTCGGCCTCTCTGCCCTGCTGTTGGCCCTCCAGAGGAACTGGCTGGCCCCTGTGTGAGACGGGAGGCTGGACTGGATGGACCCTCCCTGGTCTGACCCAGCAGGGCTCTTCTGGTGTCCATATCAGGGGAAGGCCTCGGCCTCTCTGCCCTGTTGCTGGCCCTCCAGAGGAACTGGCTGGCCCCTGTGTGAGACGGGAGGCTGGACTGGAGGGACCCTCCCTGGTCTGACCCAGCAGGGCTCTTCTGGTGTCCTTCTCAGGGGAAGGCCTGGGCCTCTCTGCCCTGTTGTTGGCCCTCCAGAGGAACTGGCTGGCCCCTGTGTGAGACGGGAGGCTGGACTGGATGGACCCTCCCTGGTCTGACCCAGCAGGGCTCTTCTGGTGTCCTTCTCAGGGAAGGCCTCGGCCTCCCTGCCCTGTTGCTGGCCCTCCAGAGGAACTGGCTGGCCCCTGTGTGAGATGGGAGGCTGGACTGGATGGACCCTCCCTGGTCTGACCCAGCAGGGCTCTTCTGGTGTCCTTCTCAGGGGAAGGCCTGGGCCTCTCTGCCCTGCTGTTGGCCCTCCAGAGGAACTGGCTGGCCCCTGTGTGAGACGGGAGGCTGGACTGGATGGACCCTCCCTGGTCTGACCCAGCAGGGCTCTTCTGGTGTCCTTCTCAGGGGAAGGCCTGGGCCTCTCTGCCCAGCTGTTGGCCCTCCAGAGGAACTGGCTGGCCCCTGTGTGAGACGGGAGGCTGGACTGGAGGGACCCTCCCTGGTCTGACCCAGCAGGGCTCTTCTGGTGTCCTTCTCAGGGGAAGGCCTCGGCCTCTCTGCCCTGTTGCTGGCCCTCCAGAGGAACTGGCTGGCCCCTGTGTGAGATGGGAGGCTGGACTGGATGGACCCTCCCTGGTCTGACCCAGCAGGGCTCTTCTGGTGTCCTTCTCAGGGGGAGGCCTCGGCCTCTCTGCCCTGTTGCTGGCCCTGCAGAGGAACTGGCTGGCCCCTGTGTGAGACGGGAGGCTGGACTGGATGGACCCTCCCTGGTCTGACCCAGCAGGGCTCTTCTGGTGTCCTTCTCAGGGAAAGGCCTCGGCCTCTCTGCCCTGTTGCTGGCCCTCCGGAGGAACTGGCTGGCCCCTGTGTGAGACGGGAGGCTGGACTGGATGGACCCTCCCTGGTCTGACCCAGCAGGGCTCTTCTGGTGTCCTTCTCAGGGGAAGGCCTCGGCCTCTCTGCCCTGTTGCTGGCCCTGCAGAGGAACTGGCTGGCCCCTGTGTGAGACGGGAGGCTGGACTGGATGGACCCTCCCTGGTCTGACCCAGCAGGGCTCTTCTGGTGTCCTTCTCAGGGAAAGGCCTCGGCCGCTCTGCCCTGTTGCTGGCCCTCCGGAGGAACTGGCTGGCCCCTGTGTGAGACGGGAGGCTGGACTGGATGGACCCTCCCTGGTCTGACCCAGCAGGGCTCTTCTGGTGTCCTTCTCAGGGAAAGGCCTCGGCCTCTCTGCCCTGTTGCTGGCCCTCCGGAGGAACTGGCTGGCCCCTGTGTGAGACGGGAGGCTGGACTGGATGGACCCTCCCTGGTCTGACCCAGCAGGGCTCTTCTGGTGTCCTTCTCAGGGGAAGGCCTGGGCCTCTCTGCCCTGTTGCTGGCCCTGCAGAGGAACTGGCTGGCCCCTGTGTGAGACGGGAGGCTGGACTGGATGGACCCTCCCTGGTCTGACCCAGCAGGGCTCTTCTGGTGTCCTTCTCAGGGGAAGGCCTCGGCCTCTCTGCCCTGTTGCTGGCCCTCCAGAGGAACTGGCTGGCCCCTGTGTGAGACGGGAGGCTGGACTGGAGGGACCCTCCCTGGTCTGACCCAGCAGGGCTCTTCTGGTGTCCTTCTCAGGGGAAGGCCTCGGCCTCCCTGCCCTGTTGCTGGCCCTGCAGAGGAACTGGCTGGCCCCTGTGTGAGACGGGAGGCTGGACTGGATGGACCCTCAGTGGTCTGACCCAGCAGGGCTCTTCTGGTGTCCTTCTCAGGGGAGGCCTCGGCCTCTCTGCCCTGTTGCTGGCCCTGCAGAGGAACTGGCTGGCCCCTGTGTGAGACGGGAGGCTGGACTGGATGGACCCTCCCTGGTCTGACCCAGCAGGGCTCTTCTGGTGTCCTTCTCAGGGGGAGGCCTCGGCCTCTCTGCCCTGTTGCTGGCCCTCCGGAGGAACTGGCTGGCCCCTGTGTGAGACGGGAGGCTGGACTGGAGGGACCCTCCCTGGTCTGACCCAGCAGGGCTCTTCTGGTGTCCTTCTCAGGGGAAGGCCTCGGCCTCCCTGCCCTGTTGCTGGCCCTGCAGAGGAACTGGCTGGCCCCTGTGTGAGACGGGAGGCTGGACTGGATGGACCCTCCCTGGTCTGACCCAGCAGGGCTCTTCTGGTGGCCTTCTCAGGGGAAGGCCTCGGCCTCTCTGCCCTGTTGCTGGCCCTGCAGAGGAACTGGCTGGCCCCTGTGTGAGACGGGAGGCTGGACTGGATGGACCCTCCCTGGTCTGACCCAGCAGGGCTCTTCTGGTGTCCTTCTCAGGGGGAGGCCTCGGCCTCTCTGCCCTGTTGCTGGCCCTCCGGAGGAACTGGCTGGCCCCTGTGTGAGACGGGAGGCTGGACTGGATGGACCCTCCCTGGTCTGACCCAGCAGGGCTCTTCTGGTGTCCTTCTCAGGGGAAGGCCTCGGCTTCTCTGCCCGGTTGCTGGCCCTCCAGAGGAACTGGCTGGCCCCTGTGTGAGACGGGAGGCTGGACTGGATGGACCCTCCCTGGTCTGACCCAGCAGGGCTCTTCTGGTGTCCTTCTCAGGGGAAGGCCTCGGCCTCTCTGCCCTGCTGTTGGCCCTCCAGAGGAACTGGCTGGCCCCTGTGTGAGACGGGAGGCTGGACTGGATGGACCCTCCCTGGTCTGACCCAGCAGGGCTCTTCTGGTGTCCATATCAGGGGAAGGCCTCGGCCTCTCTGCCCTGTTGCTGGCCCTCCAGAGGAACTGGCTGGCCCCTGTGTGAGACGGGAGGCTGGACTGGAGGGACCCTCCCTGGTCTGACCCAGCAGGGCTCTTCTGGTGTCCTTCTCAGGGGAAGGCCTGGGCCTCTCTGCCCTGCTGTTGGCCCTCCAGAGGAACTGGCTGGCCCCTGTGTGAGACGGGAGGCTGGACTGGAGGGACCCTCCCTGGTCTGACCCAGCAGGGCTCTTCTGGTGTCCTTCTCAGGGGAAGGCCTCGGCCTCTCTGCCCTGCTGTTGGCCCTCCAGAGGAACTGGCTGGCCCCTGTGTGAGACGGGAGGCTGGACTGGATGGACCCTCCCTGGTCTGACCCAGCAGGGCTCTTCTGGTGTCCTTCTCAGGGGAAGGCCTGGGCCTCTCTGCCCTGTTGTTGGCCCTCCAGAGGAACTGGCTGGCCCCTGTGTGAGACGGGAGGCTGGACTGGATGGACCCTCCCTGGTCTGACCCAGCAGGGCTCTTCTGGTGTCCTTCTCAGGGGAAGGCCTCGGCCTCTCTGCCCTGCTGTTGGCCCTCCAGAGGAACTGGCTGGCCCCTGTGTGAGACGGGAGGCTGGACTGGATGGACCCTCCCTGGTCTGACCCAGCAGGGCTCTTCTGGTGTCCTTCTCAGGGGAAGGCCTGGGCCTCTCTGCCCTGTTGTTGGCCCTCCAGAGGAACTGGCTGGCCCCTGTGTGAGACGGGAGGCTGGACTGGATGGACCCTCCCTGGTCTGACCCAGCAGGGCTCTTCTGGTGTCCTTCTCAGGGGAAGGCCTGGGCCTCTCTGCCCTGTTGTTGGCCCTCCAGAGGAACTGGCTGGCCCCTGTGTGAGACGGGAGGCTGGACTGGATGGACCCTCCCTGGTCTGACCCAGCAGGGCTCTTCTGGTGTCCTTCTCAGGGGAAGGCCTCGGCCTCTCTGCCCTGCTGTTGGCCCTCCAGAGGAACTGGCTGGCCCCTGTGTGAGACGGGAGGCTGGACTGGATGGACCCTCCCTGGTCTGACCCAGCAGGGCTCTTCTGGTGTCCATATCAGGGGAAGGCCTCGGCCTCTCTGCCCTGTTGCTGGCCCTCCAGAGGAACTGGCTGGCCCCTGTGTGAGACGGGAGGCTGGACTGGAGGGACCCTCCCTGGTCTGACCCAGCAGGGCTCTTCTGGTGTCCTTCTCAGGGGAAGGCCTGGGCCTCTCTGCCCTGTTGTTGGCCCTCCAGAGGAACTGGCTGGCCCCTGTGTGAGACGGGAGGCTGGACTGGATGGACCCTCCCTGGTCTGACCCAGCAGGGCTCTTCTGGTGTCCTTCTCAGGGGAAGGCCTGGGCCTCTCTGCCCTGCTGTTGGCCCTCCAGAGGAACTGGCTGGCCCCTGTGTGAGACGGGAGGCTGGACTGGAGGGACCCTCCCTGGTCTGACCCAGCAGGGCTCTTCTGGTGTCCTTCTCAGGGGAAGGCCTCGGCCTCTCTGCCCTGCTGTTGGCCCTCCAGAGGAACTGGCTGGCCCCTGTGTGAGACGGGAGGCTGGACTGGATGGACCCTCCCTGGTCTGACCCAGCAGGGCTCTTCTGGTGTCCATATCAGGGGAAGGCCTCGGCCTCTCTGCCCTGTTGCTGGCCCTCCAGAGGAACTGGCTGGCCCCTGTGTGAGACGGGAGGCTGGACTGGAGGGACCCTCCCTGGTCTGACCCAGCAGGGCTCTTCTGGTGTCCTTCTCAGGGGAAGGCCTGGGCCTCTCTGCCCTGTTGTTGGCCCTCCAGAGGAACTGGCTGGCCCCTGTGTGAGACGGGAGGCTGGACTGGATGGACCCTCCCTGGTCTGACCCAGCAGGGCTCTTCTGGTGTCCTTCTCAGGGGAAGGCCTCGGCCTCTCTGCCCTGCTGTTGGCCCTCCAGAGGAACTGGCTGGCCCCTGTGTGAGACGGGAGGCTGGACTGGATGGACCCTCCCTGGTCTGACCCAGCAGGGCTCTTCTGGTGTCCTTCTCAGGGGAAGGCCTCGGCCTCTCTGCCCTGTTGCTGGCCCTCCAGAGGAACTGGCTGGCCCCTGTGTGAGACGGGAGGCTGGACTGGATGGACCCTCCCTGGTCTGACCCAGCAGGGCTCTTCTGGTGTCCTTCTCAGGGGAAGGCCTGGGCCTCTCTGCCCTGCTGTTGGCCCTCCAGAGGAACTGGCTGGCCCCTGTGTGAGACGGGAGGCTGGACTGGATGGACCCTCCCTGGTCTGACCCAGCAGGGCTCTTCTGGTGTCCTTCTCAGGGGAAGGCCTCGGCCTCTCTGCCCTGTTGCTGGCCCTCCAGAGGAACTGGCTGGCCCCTGTGTGAGACGGGAGGCTGGACTGGATGGACCCTCCCTGGTCTGACCCAGCAGGGCTCTTCTGGTGTCCTTCTCAGGGGAAGGCCTCGGCCTCTCTGCCCTGCTGTTGGCCCTCCAGAGGAACTGGCTGGCCCCTGTGTGAGACGGGAGGCTGGACTGGATGGACCCTCCCTGGTCTGACCCAGCAGGGCTCTTCTGGTGTCCATATCAGGGGAAGGCCTCGGCCTCTCTGCCCTGTTGCTGGCCCTCCAGAGGAACTGGCTGGCCCCTGTGTGAGACGGGAGGCTGGACTGGAGGGACCCTCCCTGGTCTGACCCAGCAGGGCTCTTCTGGTGTCCTTCTCAGGGGAAGGCCTGGGCCTCTCTGCCCTGCTGTTGGCCCTCCAGAGGAACTGGCTGGCCCCTGTGTGAGACGGGAGGCTGGACTGGAGGGACCCTCCCTGGTCTGACCCAGCAGGGCTCTTCTGGTGTCCTTCTCAGGGGAAGGCCTCGGCCTCTCTGCCCTGCTGTTGGCCCTCCAGAGGAACTGGCTGGCCCCTGTGTGAGACGGGAGGCTGGACTGGATGGACCCTCCCTGGTCTGACCCAGCAGGGCTCTTCTGGTGTCCATATCAGGGGAAGGCCTCGGCCTCTCTGCCCTGTTGCTGGCCCTCCAGAGGAACTGGCTGGCCCCTGTGTGAGACGGGAGGCTGGACTGGAGGGACCCTCCCTGGTCTGACCCAGCAGGGCTCTTCTGGTGTCCTTCTCAGGGGAAGGCCTGGGCCTCTCTGCCCTGTTGTTGGCCCTCCAGAGGAACTGGCTGGCCCCTGTGTGAGACGGGAGGCTGGACTGGATGGACCCTCCCTGGTCTGACCCAGCAGGGCTCTTCTGGTGTCCTTCTCAGGGGAAGGCCTCGGCCTCTCTGCCCTGCTGTTGGCCCTCCAGAGGAACTGGCTGGCCCCTGTGTGAGACGGGAGGCTGGACTGGATGGACCCTCCCTGGTCTGACCCAGCAGGGCTCTTCTGGTGTCCTTCTCAGGGGAAGGCCTGGGCCTCTCTGCCCTGTTGTTGGCCCTCCAGAGGAACTGGCTGGCCCCTGTGTGAGACGGGAGGCTGGACTGGATGGACCCTCCCTGGTCTGACCCAGCAGGGCTCTTCTGGTGTCCTTCTCAGGGGAAGGCCTGGGCCTCTCTGCCCTGTTGTTGGCCCTCCAGAGGAACTGGCTGGCCCCTGTGTGAGACGGGAGGCTGGACTGGATGGACCCTCCCTGGTCTGACCCAGCAGGGCTCTTCTGGTGTCCTTCTCAGGGGAAGGCCTCGGCCTCTCTGCCCTGCTGTTGGCCCTCCAGAGGAACTGGCTGGCCCCTGTGTGAGACGGGAGGCTGGACTGGATGGACCCTCCCTGGTCTGACCCAGCAGGGCTCTTCTGGTGTCCATATCAGGGAAGGCCTCGGCCTCTCTGCCCTGTTGCTGGCCCTCCAGAGGAACTGGCTGGCCCCTGTGTGAGACGGGAGGCTGGACTGGAGGGACCCTCCCTGGTCTGACCCAGCAGGGCTCTTCTGGTGTCCTTCTCAGGGGAAGGCCTGGGCCTCTCTGCCCTGTTGTTGGCCCTCCAGAGGAACTGGCTGGCCCCTGTGTGAGACGGGAGGCTGGACTGGATGGACCCTCCCTGGTCTGACCCAGCAGGGCTCTTCTGGTGTCCTTCTCAGGGGAAGGCCTGGGCCTCTCTGCCCTGCTGTTGGCCCTCCAGAGGAACTGGCTGGCCCCTGTGTGAGACGGGAGGCTGGACTGGAGGGACCCTCCCTGGTCTGACCCAGCAGGGCTCTTCTGGTGTCCTTCTCAGGGGAAGGCCTCGGCCTCTCTGCCCTGCTCTTGGCCCTCCAGAGGAACTGGCTGGCCCCTGTGTGAGACGGGAGGCTGGACTGGATGGACCCTCCCTGGTCTGACCCAGCAGGGCTCTTCTGGTGTCCATATCAGGGGAAGGCCTCGGCCTCTCTGCCCTGTTGCTGGCCCTCCAGAGGAACTGGCTGGCCCCTGTGTGAGACGGGAGGCTGGACTGGAGGGACCCTCCCTGGTCTGACCCAGCAGGGCTCTTCTGGTGTCCTTCTCAGGGGAAGGCCTGGGCCTCTCTGCCCTGTTGTTGGCCCTCCAGAGGAACTGGCTGGCCCCTGTGTGAGACGGGAGGCTGGACTGGATGGACCCTCCCTGGTCTGACCCAGCAGGGCTCTTCTGGTGTCCTTCTCAGGGGAAGGCCTCGGCCTCTCTGCCCTGCTGTTGGCCCTCCAGAGGAACTGGCTGGCCCCTGTGTGAGACGGGAGGCTGGACTGGATGGACCCTCCCTGGTCTGACCCAGCAGGGCTCTTCTGGTGTCCTTCTCAGGGGAAGGCCTGGGCCTCTCTGCCCTGTTGTTGGCCCTCCAGAGGAACTGGCTGGCCCCTGTGTGAGACGGGAGGCTGGACTGGATGGACCCTCCCTGGTCTGACCCAGCAGGGCTCTTCTGGTGTCCTTCTCAGGGGAAGGCCTCGGCCTCTCTGCCCTGCTGTTGGCCCTCCAGAGGAACTGGCTGGCCCCTGTGTGAGACGGGAGGCTGGACTGGATGGACCCTCCCTGGTCTGACCCAGCAGGGCTCTTCTGGTGTCCTTCTCAGGGGAAGGCCTCGGCCTCTCTGCCCTGCTGTTGGCCCTCCAGAGGAACTGGCTGGCCCCTGTGTGAGACGGGAGGCTGGACTGGATGGACCCTCCCTGGTCTGACCCAGCAGGGCTCTTCTGGTGTCCTTCTCAGGGGAAGGCCTGGGCCTCTCTGCCCTGTTGTTGGCCCTCCAGAGGAACTGGCTGGCCCCTGTGTGAGACGGGAGGCTGGACTGGATGGACCCTCCCTGGTCTGACCCAGCAGGGCTCTTCTGGTGTCCTTCTCAGGGGAAGGCCTCGGCCTCTCTGCCCTGCTGTTGGCCCTCCAGAGGAACTGGCTGGCCCCTGTGTGAGACGGGAGGCTGGACTGGATGGACCCTCCCTGGTCTGACCCAGCAGGGGCTCTTCTGGTGTCCTT
>JAPDNY010001297.1:0-17049 GCA_029375565.1 Gekko gecko | reverse complement strand
GTTTAACTTACTCCCTGCTAATGCCCCACAGCCTCTTGGGGCTTCCTACTGGGAGCTGTAGCCCTAATTCCCTTTGCTATGGTTGCAGTAAGACCAGCTGAGAACTACAACTCCCAAGATGCAACATGTCAAAAGCGGGGGTGTAAGAATGAAGGAGCTGGTGGGACAGGCCAATAGGACACCAAGGCAGCTTCCCTAGTGGCCAATGGGAGAGTAGGTGAGTCGTCGCCAGCACAGCTTGCCTTTTATATTCAGGAAAATGATGATGACCTCTTAATAAACATACAGTAACCAACGTCATTCAGTTCTTGCATCTGTTGTAAACTCCTTAATTATGCAGTACATTAATTTGCTGCTAATCACAGGTCTTACAGATCACCTTCATCCAGTCTTAGCTACGTTTGCTGCTCAGTTACTTAGGCATCTTGATTCAAATTGGCCCTTTCTGGCAATACCCTCCTTACCCTCTTCCTATATGTAATGGTTGGTGACTTCTGCTGGTGACTATCTGTTTCAGTATACCTGAAGAGGTGTTATACAGTAACTTTATTCAGGATAAAGGAAGGAAGGAACACAAGACCTGTTGGAATCCTTCATAGCAATTCCTCTAGTCAGCTTATTAATTGCTGGGTGACTTTGGGCCAGTCACTCTCTCAGCCTAACCTACCGCATGGGGTTGTTGTGAGGATAAAATAAAGGAGAGGAGAATTATGTAAGCTGCTTTGGATTCCCATCGGGGAAAAGGTGAAGTATAAATGATTTACATACATGCATACATACCTACATAGGAAGAGGGAAATGTAAGAACGATTAATTATACAACAAATCTATTTGCAACTAATCTATCCTGTTCGAGTGACAGATCTGGGGCCAGCAAACCCATGGAAGGGGTGAATGAGATTCCCCCCCCCCCCGCCTCCAGCATCCCCTGACTTATTTACAAGTGAATGGGAAATTGCCTGTCTTCTCTCCCTTCCTCCCAACTGGAGGGGAAAAAATTGTGTTGGGGAAAAGCACCATTAGCTGTTGTAGATTTTCTGGGTTGTCTGGCCGTGGTCTTGCTATTGTGGGACCTGATGTTTCACCAGTAGCTGTGACTGGCATCCTCAGAGGTAAAACACAGAAAGATGGAGTACTCTCTGTGTCAAGGTGAGAAGAAAAATGGTAGGCAGGTAATTTATATCTCCTCAGGAAGGTCGGGTAGGGCTGAGTCATTATCTAATTATCTCATTGCTCAGCCCTACCCCACCTTCCTGAGTAGAAATAAATTACCTGCCTACCATGTTTCTTCTCACCTTGACACAGAGAGTACTCCATCTCTTTCTGTGTTATACTTCCGAGGATGCCAGTCACAGCTACTGGCAAAACAGCAGGTCCTACAATGCCAAGACCATGGCCAGACAACCCAGAAAATCTACAGCAGCTAATGAACTCCAGCCATGAAAGCCTTCGACAAAAGCACCATTGCTTCTACGTCAAATTAAACATCTGGAGAACTCTCATACCCTGAATTTATAGTAGTGCTTGCTCACATTGAGAGAGGATTCTTCCTCATCTCGTGTTTCATTTTGTTGAGGAGGGTTATTTTTTCTGTTGGGGGAACCACCGTCTCTGCCTCTATCCCGTCCTCCCTATTCCCACTCTGCAAAATGTGAGCTAACTTATTATTGAGGGGAGCTTTGCTCCTATTTTCCTTCTTCATAGTCCAGCCTGACAGTCAGCTAGTAGAAACCAATTATTAATCTCTGCAAGAGCTGTTTAACAATGGAGGGTAGGTCAAAGCCTGGACCACTGTCTCTGTCCTCATCTGTCTGTACAGCCATGCTTGCCTGCCTGCCTGAAGGCGCAAACAAAGCTTTGCTTTGCCCCTCACTAACAGATGAAACCAAAGATAGCAAAATATCTTTTTTTGTTTAAACAGGAGCCATGCTAATACATAATCAGAAACCCCTCCAAAGCTTCTAATATAATGCAATGGTTATCAGAAATGCTATGCCCAAAAATACCAATCATGCTAATTCTATTCGGCAGGAAGATCAATTAATTGTTTTTGGATGGACGAGTTCCACATCTGGATTTTATCTGCTGGGTGACTTTTCACCTTGCCACCCTTCTTGCTGTGTGGGAACCTGGGAACCTATTAATACAAAAAGGTCAGAAATTATCTTAGACTGATCAAATTGTATCAACTATACTAAAGAATGGGTGTGATTTGCAGCAGGTTTTGTTTCGTTGCTGGGCTTTTCAGCATTCTCATTTTACTTGCTGGTAAGTTCCTGTTTCTTTGGAGCGGGGTTTTCTGTTCTGCACATGTTTTGCTCCCTCTAGTGGCCGATTCAATATCGCACCGGTTTATTTCCGGCAGATCTCCCTGCAGATTTCATCAGCAGGTCTTTATGCCGGACATAAATCTGTGTGATATTGAATTGGCCACTAGAGGGAGCAAAAGACGTGTGGAAGAGAACCCCACCTCCAAAGAAACAGGAACTTACCTGCTAGTAAAACGACAATTCTGAAAAGCCCAGTATCTCATTGTTCGTTCTGTGATACAACTCTTAACAGTCCGCACTGCTTCGGGTTGCAGAAGCGTGTTCAAACACACACACACTGCCATTGGTGTAGTTTGATGGGGTGGGGGAGAGCCAGGTGGATAAATATACTTGCTGAGCGTCAGTCATAAATAAAAGCTTTGGAAAAGAGTTTCCTGCCTAAACTATCCATTGTTCCCTCCCCAGACTCTCAAGGAAAAAAACACACACGCTCATACGGCTATTTATCTGCATTGTGTCGCCATTATATAGATCTGATTGATTCTTCCATTATCCTACAAGCCTGGTTAATGTAGAGTGGCATTTCCTGGCGGAACGCTAGACAACATTCAGCCCTACTCCACCATTCAAAGGCTGCTTGTCAAAGTCTCTGTAGGAAATAACAAAAGAGAATGGATTGTGATCGTTTCTATACCCTGGTGCCTAGCCCAGTACTTTAACCACTACACAATACTGGCTTGTTAGAGGAGGGGCAGAGGGGGAAAAAACCCAGTTTTCGTTTAATTCCCCATGTCTGAGTGACGGCATCACACAAGCTGGTATTAAGCTTGCTTAAATATTTGAGTGCCTGAAATAGCACTGAAAACACCTGACTATTTAATTCAGTGGACCGCTCAGCAATGCCCTTCAAGGCTATGCATCTACAGTCATCCAGTGCGATCCTAAAACATCCAGCCTGATGTAGTGGTTAAAGTGTCAGACTAGGATTTGGGAAACCCAGGTTTAATTTGCCATGGAAGCTTGTTGATTGACCTTGGGCCAGTCGAACATTCCCAGGCTTACCTACCTCACAGGATTGGTGTGAGGATTAAACAGAGGAGAGGGGGAGGATGTAAGTCACATTTGTTCCCCATTGGGGAGAAAGGCGGGATATAAATAAAGTAAATAAAAATAATAAAAAAGTAAATATTATAAAAATAAACTGTGACACCGAATACTTCATGTCACTTCGGTAAAAAGCTGGAAGTGACAAAAGGTAGTTCTAGGAATTGCCAGAAACTCTTTGGTTTACCATAGAGTTTCTGCTGATTCCTAGAGATGCCCCTTGTCACTTCTGCGGTATCTCTTGGAATCTCTAGGGGTATCTCTATGTTGTATACTAACATGGACCGCTCAGGCGGTCGGGGTTTGCACGTGGCCATACAAACGGGTATAGCTTCGCATTGGAGAACAATGCCGAGCTCGGATCCTAGAACGGACCAATAGGACGGCTCGGATTCTGGAAAGGACCTATGGGATTTGGAACTGTAGTATAGACCTATAACTGGGAGTGGGGTGTGGGTTTTGTGGGGGATTTAAGCCGGTCTTTGGACTGGCTATTTTGTCTTTAGTTTGTGCTTCTTAATAAACCTTATGAACTGATTCACTACAACGCGTCTCGAACCCAGTACTTTACATTCTAGGAATCATAGTAAACTCTAATTGTTTTTCACCATAGCATTTCTGGCAATTCCTAGAGCTACCTATTCCCCCCCTTTTCCCCTGGAAGTGATCTGATGCAGCATCCATGCTTTCCCCTCTCCCCCCCCCCAATATCTCCACCCACAGCCCTCCTGCTAGTTGCCAGTCACTGCCAGGCAACCCGAACCCCCTGCAATCTTTCAAGCCGTCTTCTGAGACAGACGCAGTTATGTCTTCCAGAATGCCTGTCTATTTAATTTGCTGGTTTGGTTTTTTAAAAAGTCACACCAAGCCTGTGGCATGGTGGTAAATCTACAGTTGTACAGAGCATGTGTGGTGTAGTGGGTTTAGTGTCAGACTCAAATCTGGGAAAACCAGGTTCAAATCCCCACTCCGTCATGGAAGCTCACTGGGTGACCTTGGGCCAGTCACACGCTTCCAGCCTAACCTGCCTTGCAGGGTTGTTGTGAGGATAAAATGAAGGAGCACAGAACTTTGGGTCCCCATTGAGGAGAAAGGCAGGACAGGGATATAAATAAAGTCAATAAAAGCACTTTCCTGGGAGTAAGCCACATTGAATAGGCCTGAATAGGATTCTAAGTAAACCTGCTAAGGATGGTGCTGTGAGGTGGTCTTCATCAGGATGGACCTGCACCAGTTCTAAATGAGATGTTCTTCAAGTAGCTCAAAACACATTTGTTTCGTATCCTAAACCTGGGATTCTCTGTTTCCATCCAGCTTTCTCTTAAAACTGAGCGATTGGATGTATTGCAGCTGAGGCATTTTGAGCAGAGTGGAGCCAGCATGTAAATATCTGGGTGGAGAAGGATCTAAGGCACTGAGATATCTGGAAGAATTATTTGCCCACCTGCATTCAAGAAAGATGAGTTTAGCATGAAGAACAGAGAAAACGATTACCGGACAGGAGAAATTGTCAACAAGGCAGAGGTTTAAAGACTGCAGAACCATGTTTTTAGGACCCCTTCAGCCGAAGAGCTGGATCTTTAACACTGATCCTTTTAGAGGGTCCAGTGAAAGAGCACACGGTTTCTGCATTAAAAGCTCGAGCAGCTGAAGAGCCCCAAACAGTGGAGTTCTGAAAACATTGTGCCTGAGATTTCAGAAGGCAGCTGTGAATTGGCAACGGTGAGCCACGTACATGCTCTGGTGCCCGCAAGTTGCAAATGACTTCTGGCAACCCCAGCAAGGGACTTTCTAGGCAAATGAGAAAGCAGGGGTGGTTGGCCATTGCTTTCCCCTACAAATGAAATTATCACACACTCGGCTGGCAGCTGTTGCTGGCACATGCTCAGAGCTCGACAATGAAATTGCTGAGCAGTCGGGTTAGAACGGATAAAAGGAAGGACTTCTTCGCCCAAAGAGTGATTAACACATGGAATTCACTGCCACAGGAGGTGGTGGCAGCTGCAAGCATGGACAGCTTCAAGAGGGAATTAGATAAACACAAGAGGCGGGACCCGCGATACTCGCGGGGGAGGGAGTATTCCCAACGCCAAGCTTCCCCCTCCCTCCCTCCCCCCCAGCAGCGGCAAGGCCAGCCGGCCGCCGAGATTCCCCCTCCCCAGCAGCAGCGGAGGGGTGGCGAGGCTGGCCGGCCCGCCAAGCCTCCCCTCCCTCCCAAGCAGCGCGGCGGCGGCGGTGGCGGGGGGGGGAGGCCGGCCGGCTGGCCAGCCAAGCCTCCCTCTCCCTCCATTTCAAGCAGCAGGGCGGCGGCAGTGGGGGTGGGGGAGGCCGGCCGCCTGTCCCTGGATGTTGTCCCGGCTGGCCCGCCAAGCCTCCCCCTCCCTCCCAAGCAGTGCGGCAGCGGCGGTGGGGGGGGGGAGCCGGCCGGCTGGCCAGCCAAGCCTCCCTCTCCCTCCGTTTCAAGCAGCAGGGCGGCGGCAGCGGGGGGGAGGCCGGCCGCCTGTCCCTGGATGTTGTCCCGGCTGGCCAGCCAAGCCTCCCTCTCCCTCCGTTTCAAGCAGCAGGGCGGCGGCAGCGGGGGGAGGCCGGCCGCCTGTCCCTGGATGTTGTCCCGGCTGGCCAGCCAAGCCTCCCTCTCCCTCCATTTCAAGCAGCAGGGCGGCGGCAGCGGGGGGGAGGCCGGCCGCCTGTCCCTGGATGTTGTCCCGGCTGGCCCGCCAAGCCTCCCCCTCCCTCCCAAGCAGCACGGCGGCGGCGGCGGGGGGAGGCCGGCTGGCTGGCCCGCCAAGCTTCACCCTTCCTCCCCAGCGGCGAGGCCGGCTGCTCGCCGAGCCTCCCCCTTCCTCCTTCCCCAGCAGCAGCGGCAGTGGCAAGGCCGGCTGGCCCGCCAAGCCTTCTCCCGCCCTCCCATCCCTTGGCGGCAACGGCCAGTTTGTAGAGCGTTCCCTGCGCATGCGCAGGGAGGGCTCTTCTACTTTTTGGGGATTTAGATATCCCCTTAAAATTTTAAAACTTTTTAGATTTTTCTGCACACGTGGGGACTGCCCCCTGCGCAGAAAAATCTCCCTGCCCCAGGTGCCCCCGATGTGCGGATTTAGATATCCGCACACAGGGGGCCACTTGGGAATTAGATATATAGATATGGAGCAGAGGTCCATCAGTGGCTATTAGCCATAAGGGACAGACAGGAACTCTCTGTCTGGGGCAAGGGGTGCTCTGTATTCTTGGTGGCTGGGAGCGGGGCAACAGTGGGAGGGCTTCTAGTGTCCTGGCCCCATTGCTGGACCTCCTGATGGCACCTGGTATTTTTGGACACTGTATGACACAAAATGTTGGACCGGATGGGCCATTGGCCTGATCCAACATTGGCTTCTCTCTTATGTTCTTATGTTTATGTAAAGTCCTCCTCGGTGGAGCTGCGGTGGCTCAAGTGGTTAAGACGCTGAACTGCAGGCTGTGGAAGGTCAGTAGTTCAGCAGTTCGAGACCCGAGAGTGCCGCATGACGGGGTGAGCTCCCATCTCTAGTTCCAGCTCCTGCCAACCTAGCAGTTCGAAAGCAAGAGATTGCAAGTAGATAAATAGGTACCACTTTGGTGGGAAGGTAACAGCGTTCCGTGCACCTTGGTGCTTAGTCATGCCGGCCATATGACCACGGAAACGTCTTCGGACAGCGCTGGCTCTTCAGCTTTGAAATGGAGATGAGCACCGCAACCCTAGAGTCGGATTCGACTGGCTTTCGAGCAAGGGAACCTTTACCTTTACCTTACCTCCTCGGTGGTCTCCCATCCAAGTACTGCTTAGCTTCCAAGATCAGGCTATACCATGTTGCCTTCCCTAATGATGAACTAGGTAGGTCAACAGTCTATCAGATTTGAACACACACACACACGCTTGAACACAAAGCCGCCTTATACTGAATCAGACCCTTGGTCCATCGAGTTCAGTACTGTTGTCTACTCAGAATGGCAGTGGGTCTCAAGGGTTTTCAAGCAGAGGTCTTTCACATCACCCACTGCCAGATACTTTTCACTGGAGAGGCCCTGCTGGTGGACGTCCTGATGGCACTTGGGTTTTGGCCACTGTGTGACACAGGGTGTTAGACTGGATGGGCCACGGGCCTGATCCAACATTGGCTTCTCTTAAGTTCTGCCAACAGGAACAGCTCCCTGCCCTCCTCTAAGTGAAAGCCTTTCAGATGCTTCAAGAGAGCAATCCTGTCCCCCCTCAACCTCCTCTTCTCCAGAACGAACATTCCCAAGTCTCTCCGCCTTTCCTTGTATGACTTGGTCTCCAGGCCCCCGATCATCCTCATCGCTCTCCTCGGCACCCTCTCCATCCTGTCCCATCTTTTCTGAAATGAGGATGCTGTATGCTTCAATCCCCGCAACACGTTCAAAGATCAAACCTACCTCGCTCATGCTGCCTTTTTTCTCTGGATCCAAGCATTCCACTCCTTTGCGCGGATGGTTTTGCTCGCATTGTAAACGATCAGTTTTTCCAAGTGTTTGGGCTCTTGGCAGTATTAATTGTCACATGCTCAGCTGGCTGGTAGCTGTTGCTGTCACATGCTCAGAACATACTACATTACCAGGACTGGTGGAAATTGTAGCTTTCTGGGTCCCCTAATTTAACTCAGAAGACTGTGAAATCTACAACTCCTATCAATCACGGCAGGAAGTCATGCTGGGCAAGATTGGGAAGCATCAATTGTAGTAAAATATTGGATCCAGGCAAAGCATATCTGTTTAAAGGGTATCTTCTGTTCAAAGGAAATATCCTATGTCTGGTTGCACCATGTTACATGAGCAAATCTCTTGGGAAGGGGAAGGTTTGCGGCTCGGGGAAGGGGAACTGGCAGAGAGAGGGACAGACACCTGATTGTGTGTGTGTACATGTTGTAAGCATCCTCTTAAATGCTGGAGTGAACAACTCAGCGTGCCTGGACATTGGGGGGTGCTGCATCACTCAGAGGTTAAGACGCTGAACTGCAGACCGGAAGGCTGGTAGTTCAGCGGTTCAAGACCCTAGTGCCGCATGACGGAGTGAGCTCCCGTCTCTGGCCCCAGCTCCTGCCAACCTAGCAGTTCGAAAGCAAGAAACTGCAAGTAGATCAATAGGTACCGCTTCGGTGGGAAGGAAACAGCGTTCCGTGCACCTTGGCGTCTAGTCGTGCCGGCCACATGACCACGGAAATGTCTTCGGACAGTGCTGACTCTTCGGCTTGGAAACGGAGAAGAGCACCACCCCCTAGATTCGGATCCGACTGGCTTTCGAGCAAGGGAAACCTTTACTTTTACCTTTACATCTCTCTAAGTGTGTATAGCTGTTATCTCCTTGAATGGGAGGCTCCTCTTTGTCTTAAACTGGGAGCTGCCGTCTGACCCCTCCTCTCTCCCTCGCTTTGTCCTCTCTTTTGGTCTTCCAGCCCCACCTACCTCACTGGGTGTCTGTTGTGGGGAGAGGAAAGGAAGGAGATTGTAAGCCGCTCTGAGACTCCTTCAGGTAGTGAAGGGCAGGGTATAAAACCAGCTCTCCTCCTCCTCTTCTTCCTCCTCTTCCTCCTCCTCCTTCTCCTTCTCTTCCTCCTCCTCCTCTATGGAAACACGTGTCTCTGCAGGTCCCTCCTGTAGCTACAAGCATGGACAGTTTCAAGAGGGAATTAGATAAACATATGGAGCAGAAGTCCATCAGTGGCTATTAGCCACAGGGTATAGATGCGAACTCTCAGTCTGGGGCAGGTGATGCACTATATTCTTGGTGCTGGGGGGGCAGCAGTGGGAGGGCTTCTAGTGTCCTGGCCCCACTGCTGGACCTCCTGATGGCACCTGGTATTTTTGGCCGCTGTGTGACAGAGTGTTGGACTGGATGGGCCATTGGCCTGATTCAACATTGGCTTCTCTTATGTTCTTATGTTCTGTACAGAGAATGCCCTCAGACTCCCACACGCATGATGCGGGACTAGCTGGCCATTTTGCGACAGGGGAAAGTGCCCTTTAGACTTCTTTCTCTTCTTTTCGACTGCAATCTGAATGTGAACTGGATCTATCTAAATAAATGTAAGTTTACATTTTGCAATATACTTCTTGGGAGATTTATTTACCGCACTCAGTATCACACTCCGAAGACTGGGCAAAACTCGGCTACATCAACCCAATATCCCAGTATTAAATACTCATTAACAACCCACCCACCCACCCCGAACATTTTCAAAAACAAGCACCAGAATGCTGGTAAAAATTAGAATTGTTTTTCTGGTCCAGTATCGGGTGTGTTCACCCGTCACTATTCCCAATGTTCCCCGGCTAGCTGAGGACATTTTTAATAGATTCCTTCTCTCGCTGCATGGTTTTTTTTTCTTCCCTTCAAGAAATGTGCAAGGTTCTAACATGTCACTATTTTTGGCTTCTTAATCACAGTTGGAGCCGTCCATATCCTTGAATGCCCTTAATGGTTTGGTTTTTCATTTTCCTTTACTGCCATCTGGTGGTGGCTCTGACAAAGTGCTCAAAGACCAGTTCAGCGTCTAGTCGGGTAGGTGAGTAATTACAGTAATAACTGTGTACTGAGTACGCCAGCATTGCAATTGGGGTGACATTCCATGGGGTTAACGATACATTGTGATAGCAGTATACATTCTAAGGGGCTACTATAATTAACAAGGAACAAATTATTCAGTTACAAAGCTCCCTGGAAAGATACAGGGGAGGAGGAGGAGAAGGAGAAGGAGATTGGATTTATACCCTGCCCTTCACTACCCGAAGGATTCTCAGAGTGGCTTACAATCTCCTTTCTCTTCCCCTCCCCACAACAGATTCCCTGTGAGGTAGGTGGGGCTGAGAGAGCTCTTTCGAAAACTGCTTGTGAGAGAACAGCTCTGAGAGAACTTGTGACTGACCCAAGGCCGCCCCAGCAGCTGCATGTTGAAGGAGTGAGGAATCAAACCCGGTTCTCCCAGATTAGAGCCCACGCTCCTAACCATTACACCACACTGCCATCAGATGACAAGAGCTAAATTGGTCACCTTGTGTGTTTCAAGAAGAAATAGAAGAGGAGGAGGAAGAGATTGGATTTATGCCCTGCCCTTCACTATGTGAAGACATCTCAGAGCGGCTTACAATCTCCTTTCCCTTCCCCTCCCCACAACAGACACCCTGTGAGGTAGGTGGGGCTGAGAGAGCTCTTTCAAGGACTGCTCTTGAGAGAACAGGTCTGACAGAACTTGTGACTGACCCAAGGTCACGCCAGCAGCTGCATGTGAAGGAGTGAGGAATCAAACCTGATTGTCCCAGATTAGAATCCATGTTCCTAACCACTACAGCAAACTGGCTCAAGCACCTATTAAACATGGATACTGGTTCTGGACTGATGAAATCTTATCCTTCGGTTTAGGTCAGACTCCAAAATCTATGAGAAGAGGATACGGCAGTTTCTTTCTGCCTGAAGTCAGAACCAAGCCTATAGAAGTGCCGCAAAACTGCTTTAAATGGGACGGGAGAGTCTGCCACAAAGCAATACTGCTGGGAGTGAGGACGGAATAGAGTAAGAAACTACAGTCAGGGCTCTTTTTGTAGCAGGAACTCCTTTGCATGTTAGGCGACACACCCCTAATGTAGCCAATCCTCTGAGAGCTTCCAGTAGCCCCTGTAAGAAGAGCTCTGTAAATTCTTGAAGGATTGGCTACATTAGGGTGTGTGGCCTAATATGCAAAGGAGCTCCTGCTACAAAAAGAGCCCTGGCTACAGTTACTCCAGAGTTCCAGTCCTAATTCACTTGGACTCCAGATACTGACTGAATGGGCAAGACCAACGCCAAGGGAATATGGTCTTGCACCATAGAGCAATGGATCGTCTGACTTGCAAAGGTCAGTGTCCAATAAGATCGATTCAGGTGGGGTCGCCGTGTTGGTCTGAAGCGGCAGAACCAAGTTTGAGTCCAGCGGCACCTTGAAGAGCAGCAAGGTTTTATTCTGGGTAGGAGCTCTTGTGTACGGGCACACTTCTTCATATACACTGAAACAGGCTTCCTCAATCTGTCCCGGGCTTTCATTCATTCATTTGTTTCTTTCATTTATCCCCCACCTTTCTCCCCGATTGGGGCCTCTCCTCCGTTTTTAACCTCACAACAACCCTGTGAGGTGCGTTAGCCGGCCCAAGAGCGTGCACCCCGCCCATGTTCACTGTGAAAAAACTGATTCTCTTACAGCCCAGAAACGTGCTTCTTCTTTTGTTCCTTTATTTTGTGCCATGCAGTGCTGCTGCTGCTGTTTCCAGACAATTGCCAGGCGACGACGGATCTCCTAGGCAGGGCTCATTTCCTGCAGGAGTGCACAGAAGCGAAGCTCCGGCAGTAAGGAGCCCAGGGGGTGGGCACATGCAGCAAGCCCCACCCCCTGCTCGCAGCAGCTCCACTCACCTTTCCCGGCCTGCTGGCCAACCTAGCGGAGTGCGGCCGCAAGCTGGCCCTCAAGTTGCTCCGCCACCGCCTGGGCCGTGGCACCCAGCGCGCCCAGACTCTGCCCATCCTCATGCCGGCCCTGGCGTGGTGCCTCTGCAAGGTGGGTGCCAGCAACTCCCACGAGGCCTGCGAAGAGCTCCGCCCTGGCCTCCTGTGCCTACTTGGCCTCCTCTTGCACCTCTGTTCCGCCACCGCCCTGTTCCCCTTCCTGCTCAAGGCCATGTGCATCCTCCGCGCCGCCCTCCTCGACCCACGAGCAGCCACGCACTTTCCTGCACTTGCCGGCCATCCCAAAGAGCCCAGTGGCACCTTTAAGACAAAGGTTTATTCAGGTACAAGCTCTCCTTCCTCTCTGAGGGCAGATCTGCGCATCCCCCCATAGCTAGCAATCCAAAAGAGTCCAGTGGAGTCTGAGTGGTGGGTGTTGCCTTCTGACACACTTCTGGTGATGTCAGGGGGTGTGGCATATGCAAATAAGTTATGCTAATGAGCTCATGCACCTCTTTTTCTATGGAATGACCCCTGCTCCTAGGTATATATCCCGTTTCTCCCTGTGCTTCATCAAGTCGCTTTCTTTATACATGCAAAATAAAGGAACAGAAGAAGAAGAAGCAAGTTTGTGGAGTGTGAGAGAATCAGTTTTTTTCCGCAGTGAACATGGGTGGCGTGCAACCTTTGGCTGGTCACTGTGGTCCATTTGTGGCTTGAGCCTAAGACCATGTGACTGGCCCAAGCACACCCAGCAAGCTTTCATGCAGAGTGGGGATTCGAACCCGGGACTCCCCGATCGTCGTCCATCACTCTGACCACTATATCACACTGGGCTGTGGCCCAGAAACCCTGTTAGGAACTCATAATGGCATATGAAGGAACCTCATCCCAGTTCTCTTGCACACTGTTTAAAAATGCTTTAGAGGCACAGGGTTGAATCCAACCAGCTTTTCTGCGGGTGAAAAAAGGAAGAACACATACTCCTTGACCATCAAGGTGCTCGAGATCACCTAATTAATAATAATTATTGCATGGCACTGTGTGTAGCATAGCCAGGAGATCCAAAGATTGTCCAGCTGCCTTAAGGTCTAGCTGTTTTAGAATTATGCACCACTAGATGGTGTGGTAGACTTCTCTGGGGGTCTGAGAGAACTCTGAGAGAGCTGTGACTGACTCAAGATCACCCAGCTGGCTTCATATGGAGGAGGACAAAATCGAACCCAGTTCTCCAGTCCTAATTCACTTGGACTCCAGATACTGACTCCAGATCCCTCACTCTTAACCACTACACCATGTCGGCTCTCTTTGAGATCACCTATTTGAACAACAGAGAAAGTGGTGTCGCAGTCAGAGGGTTGGCCTAGGATCTGGGGGATCTGAGTTCGAATCCCCATTCTGCCATGGAAGCTTGAGAGCCAGTTTGGTGTAGTGGTTAAGTGTGCAGACTCTAATCTGGGAGAACCGCGTTTGATTCCCCACTCCTCCACTTGCACCTGGCTGGATGACCTTGGGCAAGCCATAGTTCTGATAAGAGCTGTTCTTGAAAAAGAGCAGTTTCTGTCAAGAGCTCTCTCAGCCCCGCCTACCTCACAGGGTGTCTGTTGTGGGGAGGGGAAGGGAAAGGAGTTTGTAAGCCGCTCTGAGACTCCTTTGGGTAGTGAAGGGCGGGGTATAAATCCAATCTCCTCCTCCTCCTTCTTTTCTGGTTGATCTTGGGCCTCCTGCGCATTCTCAGCCTACCTCACAGGGTTGTTGTGAGGGTAAGATGGTGGAGGGTGGATGTTGTGAACCGCTCTGAGTTCCCATCGGGGGGGGGGAAGCGGTCTACAAAGGAAGTATATTTTAAAAAGCAGTGTGGCACAGGGGATCGAGTGAAGAGGGGCATTCAGTGAGATTTTGTAAGAAAGATGCCTGGATTCAAGCCACAGTTTTGGAAAGCATAACCAGTGTGGGAAAACATATCGCTATGGGATGTTCTGAACTGGGCCAGCTAAGATCTAAACAGAATGGGTAGATACTGAGACACACACCTAAGGGTCAAGGCAGCTGGTAATGAAACAAGCGTCTTTGCCAACATTGTAGGGATGCCAGCCTCCAGGTGGGACCTTGAGATCCCCCTGAATTGCAGCTCATCTCCAAATATAGAGGTCAGTTCCCCTGAAGAAAATGGATGCTTTGGAAGGTGGACACTCTAGGGCATTGCACCCCACTGAGGTCCCTGTCCCCCCAGGCTCCACCCCCACATCTCCAGGAGTTTCCCAACCTGGATCTGGCAAACCTACCCCCCACCCCCCATCAGTGGTCTGGAGGGACTTGGCAACCCTATAATACGGCCACCTCCCCAGGGACTCTGGCAAACCTCTGCCCCCTGGCAACCCTGGCAGCCCCATAAGTGCTGGAGCAGCTTCTAAGGCCAAGAGCAGCATGCATTCCATGCGGGCAGAAGTTTTACAGGCGAGAATTGCAGTCGCCGTAAACATTTTATGTGATCTGACGGTGTGATTTACGATGGGAGCCTCTCGAAACCAGAGTAAATCGGCATTTCTGCGGGCACACACACACACAAAAGCCCTTTAGAAGATCCAGGGCAAAACTGAAAATGGGCAAAGGAGTGGTAGACAGCCTGTCTCATCCCAGTGTGTTAGGGACAGGGTCGCCAACCTCCAGGTGGGGCCTGAAGATCTCCTGGAATTTACAACTGAGGACCAGGCTAAAGAGACCGGTCCCCGTGGAGATAAATGGCCGCTTTGGAGGGTGGGCTATAGGGCCTCGTACCCTGCTGAGGCCCCTCCCCTCTTCCAAGGGCCCCCTCCCCAGGCTCCACTCCTCCCCCAAATCTCCAGCTGTTCCCCAGCTGGCTCACAGGTCCCTCAGATGTCGTGTCTCTTGTCAGAAACTCCGTGCTACGAAGCAGCTGGCCCAGACTGAATATCAAGGATGTGCCTGGTGACAGAAGGAGGGTTGTGGGTAGGGGCACGGTGGGGGGGGAAGAGCGATGTCCTCTGTGCCTCTATGTCACTTCTAGGGGAAACGCAGAGGTGAAGTAGGGTATCTCTAGTCATCTCCAGGAACTTGTTACCGGCTCAATGTCAGAGGAAACTTCCTAACTGTAAGAGTGGTTGAGCAGTGGAACAGACTGCCTCGGGAGGTGGTGGATGCTCCTTCGCTGGATGTTTTCAAGCGAAGGCTGGACGACCATCTTTCGGGTATGTTGTAGGGCTATCTTTTGGCTATGCTCCTGCAGAGTGCGGGGGGTTGGACTAGATGACCTGCGAAGCTCCTTCCAACTCTAATGTTCTATGATTCTATGGTAAAACCCTGGAAGTTGGGATGCCAGCCTCTAGGTGGGACCTAGGGGTCCCCTGGAATTCCGGCTCATCTCCAGACCACAGAGATCAGTCCCCCTGGTGCAAATGGATGCTTTGGAGGGTGGCCTCTGTGGCATTGCACCCCACTGAGGTCCCTGTCCTCCCCAAGCTCCATTCCCAAATCTCCAGGAGCTTCCCAGCCTGGATCTGGCAACACTACCACTCCCAGCCCCTGCTGGTGGCCGGGGAGGACCTGGCAAACCTACCTGGAAGTCAAGTAGCATCACCGAGGACTCCAAGTTTTTTAAAAAAGAAAAATTCTCCCCGTGATGGGCAAAAGCTGCTGCCAGTGGAAGTCTTCCTTCCATAGGAGAAGGCCTGGTGACTGAGGGTTGCCTGTCTCTAGGTGGTGGCCAAAGCGCTCCCTGAATTACAACTGGTCTCTAGTTGACAGCGATCAGGTCCACTGGAGCAAATGGCTGCTATGGGCTCTATGGCATTATACCCTGCTGAGGTCCCTCCCTCCCCAAACCTCACCCTCCCCAGACTCCACCCCTCAAACCCCCGGGTATTCCCCAATCCTGAGCTGGCACCCCTATGGCAGCCCTTGCCCTAGCCAAAGCACTGGAAAATGCAATAAGGCCATTCGGCTACTTGAAGCCTCAAACCTGTCTACATATTTGCCAGAGGTTGCCCCGGTTAGGCCAGTTGTGAAAAATCAATCTATAGCTAAGCTGTGGGTGAACTGGGAGAGTCCCACTTAAGCGAAAGGTCGGTGGTGACTTCAGGGAAAGTAAATTAAAAAGCCGATTGCTACCAGTCCTCTGGGGTTTGCAAAAGCCTGTGGTTTTCATTTCCTCACCTCAGCCTTATCACAGCGCACACAGCAGCGAGGTCGCGTATGCATCAAGAATGGCTGCTGGCAGAAAAGTCACGCTTGTATTATATTGGGGTGTGTGAAAACGGGACCGACATGAGCTGCTTCATCTGAGGCACAGGTGAGAACCTACACATTTGGCTTTTAAGAAGAAGCTTTGATTGCCTGGGAATATTCTAGCAGAGTAGGGTTGCCACTGGCCCCATCTCTCCTGGCAACTGGTGGAGACAAGTGGGACTTACCAGGGGCAGGAAAGAGGCCCAGGATTCAGGGCCGGATCGCCCATTGGGTGAACTAGGCGCTCGCCTAGGGTGCCCCCGGCCTCAGGGGCGACAAATGGTGCCCCACTCCCCCCAAAAAGCGCCCCCCACCGCCCTAACCGGGCGCCCGCTGTCGCCACCACCGCTAGACCCCCCCTTCCCAGCTTTCCTGGGGGCCCCGCAGCCGCGGAGGCCCCAGGAAGGCCGGCTCTAGAAGGGAGGCGGTGGTGGCGGCTAGACCCCCCCGCCCCCTTCCCACTTTCCCGGGGACCCCACAGCCGCGGAGGCCCCGGGAAAGCTGACTCTGGGAGGGAGGTGGCGATGGCGGCTAGACCCCCCTGCCCCCTTCCTGCTTTCCCGGTCTCCAGGTCCCACTGGGAGGTTGGCATCCCCAGTGGGGGGTGCCCCAGGCTGTCCTGCCTAGGGCGCCCAGACACCTGGACCTGGCCCTGCCAGGATTCAGAGCCGGTGACATGGCAATGTCACATCTGGTGTGTACCGGAAGTGATGTCATCACACAGGGATGTCCAGGTAATGCTCTGGCATTCGGGGAAAAGCTCTAGGGTACAAATGGATTTGACCATAGAGTTTATGCCCAGATACCAGAGTGTCACCTGAACGTCACTGGTGTGATGACATCACTTCTGGTACACACCGGAATTGACATCACCGTGTTGTTGGTGATGTCACACAGGCCTCCCTCCTGCTCCTGGTAAGTCCCCTTGCCGGTCAGCTCTAGTATGAATGGGAATATAAAGTTTTTTTATATTGGCTTTTTCTTCTT
>JAPDNY010001296.1:0-17052 GCA_029375565.1 Gekko gecko | reverse complement strand
AGAGAGCCAGTTTGGTGTAGTTGTTAAGTGCACAGACTCAACATGTATTTATAGTTAGGGTTTTTGGCTCCAATGTGCATCACTTTGCACTTGGCCACATTGAACCCCATTTGCCACCTCCCCCAATTTCCACCTGCCCCTTTTCTTTGCTGGCACTGAGGATCTGTTCATTTCTTTTTACGCTGATGCACCAGTACACAAAAAAACAGTGACCAAAATAGTTTCAGGAGGTAACCTTGATGATTTGCAGTAGACTAGCTAGTTTCAAGTCCAACAGCACCTTAGTGTCCTGGGTCCTGGCTTGGCTGAAGCTGATTACTCCTCAGATGAGGAAGAGGCATGGAGCAATCTACCCTCCTCTGGAGTCAGCCCAGCAGAGGAACCCTCAACTGCACCTAAGGGAGAAGAGTCCCCAACAGTTGTACAGGAGATGCAGCCAGAGGGAGAGACCGATCCTGAGCCTGGCTCAGCACCCCCAGTTGAAGACACCCCAAGGCCAGAGTCCCCACTTAGTTCTCCTGAGTGTCCCAGATGCAGGGCACGCCAGCGGCTGGATGTGCAAGAGTGAAGGAAGAGTGCCAGACTGCAGCTCCTCCAAAGGCAAAATGAGGGGCTGTGAGTCTTGGCAGATTGACTCCCTGGGAAGGGAGGACCTAGTCATACACACCCACACACACCTGCCTCTGCATGGAAGCAACTGTGCCTGCTCAGACCTGGTCCTGGCTTGTAGGAGCTGCTCCTTGCTCCTGCAACCTTGGACTGATTTCCCAGCTTTCTGACCTCTGGCACTGTTGTTTGACTTGCTTTCAGACTGCGTATCCAGTTTCCAGTGTATGGTAACTGTGGCAACTGGCTGAGCTAGCACACTTAGAGACCAACAAGGTTTGGGAGAGGGGTGTAAGCTTTTGGGAGTCAATGGAAGGAGTCATGGCTCAGTGGTTGAGCATCAGCTTGGCATGCAGATGGTTCTAGGTTCAATCCCCAGCATCTCCAGTTAAAAGTGTAAGGCAGTTTCATGTGGGGAGGGGCTGAGACTCAGTAGCAGAGCATCTGCTTGGCATGCAGAAGGTCCCAGGTTTAATCCCCAGCATCTCCAGTTGAAATGGCCAGGCAGTAGGTGATGTGAAAGACCTCCACCTGAGACCCTGGAGAGCCACTTCCATTCTGGGTAGACAATACTGACTTTGATGGACCAAAGCCCTAACTCAAGGCTTCCTTTAGGGAGGGGATGTGGCTCAGTGGAAGAGCATCTGCTTGGCATGCGGAAGGTCCCAGGTTCAATCCCCGGCATCTCCAGTTAGGGATAAGGTCACAGGTGATGTGAAAGACCTCTGTCTGAGCACCCAGAGAGCCGCTGCCATTCTGAGTAGACAATACTGACTTTGATGGACCAAGGGTGACTCTCAAATGCTTACACCTGAAAAACCTCATGGTCTGTAAGGGGCTACGGGGCTTGAATCTAATTGATAGAAATGTTCATTTTGTGTGGGGGAAACAATTTGGGGTAACCAAATAGAAAGTGACTGGAGAAGAAAGATTCAGAAGTTTGATTCTCAAAGGGGGAAGGTCTAAAATAAACAAGGACAATTACAGCCAGCAAACGTGCAAAAATCAATGGCACCCCTGCCTTCAGCTTAGGGTGGGGGAAGGTCTGACAGATCGACACAGTCTCCTATTGACGTTGATTAGCCAAGATGGGAAAAAACAGGACAAAATATATGGGAGAGCCAGTAAATGCTGGCTCCAGATCATTCCAGGTAGATCTTAAACATTTCTTGGATCTTTCAGGACCTTTTTCTTTTTCTTTCTTTCTTTTTTAGTCACCTGAGAAGTCCCCAGATACATTCAGGATGCCCAATATAACACCCCCCCCCCCAATATCTTAATTTTTCAGCCCTGGTATATCCAGGGCTTTTTTAGTAAAAAAAAAAAGCCCAGCAGGAACTCATTAGCATATTAGGTCACACCCCTGACAGGACAGCTCATTAACATATTAGGCCACACCCCCATGTTACCAGACGTGTGGTCATCCAGCCACACCCACCTTTTGCTTCTTATTCTGTTTACCTTGTTTGTTGTCAAAACCCGGGGCTTTTTTTTTTTTTGTAGCAGGAACTCCTTTTCATGTTAGGCCACACACCCCAAATGTAGCCAATCCTAATGAGTTTCTGCTGTTGGGTGTGGCCTGTTATGCTAATGAGTTCCTGCTGGGCGTGGCCAGCTCGGGAGCCAGCCAGAACTCCGTTCCTGTGCGTTCCTGCCCAGAAATAGCCCTGGGTATATCCAAATGCACACCCCCTACTAAATAAGATTTCCATGCTCAGAGGCAAAGGCACACTAGTTGCTGGGGGCCATGTGGGATAAGGTTTAGAGTGTTGGATGAGGATCTGAGAGACTTGAGTTCCGATCCTTGACCTGCCATGAAGCTTGGGCCAGTCATTCTCTCCGAGCCTGAACTCTGCCACGGAATGGCTGTGAGGCCAAAAGAAAGAATAACCATGTATATGCCAGCTTGAACTCCTTTGGGATTAGGGAGGGCAAAATAAAAGGGATAGTTAGGGGCAGCCATGGTGGAATGGTGTTGCCTTCATGCCTTGTTTATATGAAAAAGAAAATAAGAGATTGGATTTATACCCCGCCTTTCACTGCCTGAAGGAGTCTCAGAGTGGCTTACAAAACTCCTTTCCCTTCCCCCTCCCCACAGCACACACCCTGTGAGTAATGCTCCCTCTAAGCTGAGTTAGTGTGAGCTAGCTCACAGTTTTCTAGCCTCTGGCTCACATATTTTTATCTTAGCTCAGGAAGGATGGCGCCAGAGAGCCAGTTTGGTGTAGTGGTTAAGTGCGCGGACTCTAATCTGGGAGAACCGGGTTTGATTCTCCACTTCTCCCCTTGCACCTGCTGATGTGACCTTGGGTCAGTCACAAGCTCTGGCACAGCTGTTCTTGAAAAAGAGCTGTTTCTGTCAGAGCTCTCTCAGCCCCACCTACCTCACAGGGTGTCTGTTGTGGGGAGGGGAAGGGAAAGGAGTTTGTAAGCTGCTCTGAGACTCCAAGTGAAGGGCTGGGTATAAATCCAATCCTTCTTCTTCTTCTTCTTCAGAGCAAACTAATTGATGCAGCAGCCAAATCACCTGGTCACAGCTTTAATGCCAGTAGCTCACAAAGTAGAATTTTTTCTCACAGGACTGCACAGCTCAGAGGGAGCATTGCCTGTGAGGTAGCCGGGGCTGAGAGAGCTCTTTCGAGGACTGCCCTTGAGAGAACAGCTCTGCGAGAACTTGTGACTGATTCAATGTCGCACCAGCAGCTGCAAGTGGAGGCGTGGGGAATCAAACCCGGTTCTCCCGGATTAGAGTCCGTGCTCCTAACCACTACACCAAACTGTCTCTCTCTTTCAGGAAGCATCCCAAGCTTGCCATGAGAAGTACAACATTGCTAACTGGACCCCTGATCTGAACTTGAAGGAGTCTTCTTGCATTTGTGTGCATAGTTGACGGAACAGATCAATTTTGAGAAGATACTTGAAGCAAAAGAGCAAGGCGGTATCAAATAGGAATGGACCAGTGTAGTGCAGCTGTCTGAATGTTGGGGAAGAACCTGAGGGACTTAGGTTCAAATTCCCGCACCACCATGTAGGTCATTGGGTGTCTTAGGTGAATTACTTTGTATCAGCTTGGCCTCAGCTGGGATGTTGTAGCACAAAATGGAGCTCCCCATAGAGTTAGGGGTGTCATCTCCAGCTTAGGAAACCCCTAGGGTTGCCAGCTGCCCAGTGGGGGAAGCCCCACCCCCAAACAGGCATGTGCGACACCCGGAAGTGACATCATCATGTTGCTGACATCAGGCGTGACACGCTAGATTTTCTGCAAACTCTATGGTTTTGAAGTCAAAGAACCATAGAGTTTTGCCCAAAAACTAGAGTGCCACCCCTTAACATTGGCAACACGATGACACCACTTTCGGGTGATGTCATTGCACCGTGCTTCGTCTGCATGGCAGATGATCCTGGGAGGGGCCCGGGATTCCCCCACTCCACAAGAGATAGTACCTGGCACCCCTAGAAACAGGGAGGGAGCTCGGCTTGGATGTGATACCTCGGGGTCCACCATCCAAAGCTTTAGTCGTCTCTGGGAAACTGATCTCCGTAGATCAGTTGTAAATCTGGGAAAACTTCAGATCCCACCCAAAGTTTGGCAACCACAGCTCTTTGACAAAGGGATGGGATACAAATAGATAGTCATTCTAGGAAACTGTCAGACTTGGGCATTTGACCAGCTGTACCTACTGTATTTCTATCCAATATACTTCAGCTTACTGTATCCCACGTGCTTCCTGCACCCTAACATTTGTTTAGCTTGCTACTCCCTGCACCCTCATCACTTGCCCTCACCTGCAATTGCATTCCTGAGGGGACAGGAGTGAGTGCCTGTAGTAATTTAGGGAGGCTAGCTTTCGGTAATTCTTCCATGGGGCCTCAAAGACATCTTTCACATGGGAGGTGTCCTTGAAGCAGAGTCTGTGCCTGGCTAGTTGTTGACCGTATATCTTTCACGGTCTTTGTTGCAATGCTGATATGTATGAATGGAATGTTAGGGTTGTATCTATATCCGGCTTTCCCGCCTTTGCACCCCAGTCCTGACAAAGAGTTTGAACCCATAGCATCTCATATCTCTAAATAAAATGTTCACTGAAGAAAGTGCATGTGGGGAGCAATTTGACTGGGAGCCTGACAGAAACGATTCAAGGGCCACCAGACGGGCAATGAGTTTTGTACGCCATGTCTCGACGGGTAGCTATTCAAGAGAAGCAACAATAAGCGACCACCGTTTCAGATATGTTTTATTGTATTTCAGATTCAGGTCAAGGGACCACAGCACCACTGCTTGTTTACAACGTAACGAAACAAATTGATTACAGGAATTTACCACATTTGGGGACGAGACCCTTGCTCATAATTCAGAAAGAGACCTGGAAATGAATGAGCCTTTGATTTTAATTGACTTTTCATGAACCGGTCAACAGCCAGGAACCTCCGTAGGCCAGATTCAGTTTCCCCAACTTGGCCCCCACTGAGGTCTTGGGCTGCACCAGCTAACAGATCCTCCGGGACCACCAGGGCCACCATAGCCACCAGGGCCACCATAGCCACCACCACCAAGTGTACTGAGGCCACCAGAGGTATTGCGGCAACTCATCATGCCATAGCTACTGGGGCCACCACAACTTCCGTAGCCTCCACCAGCACTGGGACTCCCAAGATTGATATAGCTGGTTGGCTCGTAGCATCGGGGGTGGGATGTCGACGAACCATACCAGTGTCCAGCTCCAAAGCCTTGACCAGATGCTCCGTGGCTTGGTTGGCTGCTGCTATGCGACAGGCTGTGCATTCCATAGGTTGCCATCTTTTAGAGACTGCGGGAGATCTGAAACTAGAGACAGATGAGATCTGTAAGAGGAGAAGGTCCATCGGTTACGTGACGGGTTAGAACAGATGAAAGGAAGTCCTTCTTCACCCAAAGAGTGATGAACACATGGAATTCACTGCCAGAGGACGTGGTGGAAGCTACAAGCACGGATGGCTTCAAGAGGGAATTGGATGAACATATGGAGCAGAAGCCCATCAGTGGCTATTAGCCACAAGGTATAGATAGGGACTCGCAGGCTGGGACAAGTAATTCTCTTTATTCTTAGTGCTGGGGGGGCAGTAGTGGGAGGGCTTCTAGTGTCCTGGCCCCTCTGCTGGACTTCCTGATGTCATCTGATATTTTGGGGCACTGTGTGACAGAGTGTTGGACTAGATGGGCCATTGGCCTGATCCAACATTGGCTTCTCTTTTGCTCTTAACTGACATGGTAGAGGAAAGGGCCATGAAGTCACAGCTGACTTATGTTTGTCATTAAATGCTAACAATGCCCTTTGGTTCTCTACACAGGACAGACACAGCATACCCTATGCCAGAGGGCAGATGGACACAAATCTGACATCAGGAATCACAAGACTGAGAAACCTGTAGGAGAACACTTCAGCCTTCCAGGACATTCAGTGGGTGACCTCAAGGTAGCTGTTTTATTACAAAGGGACTTCAGGAACAGAATGGAAAGGAAATTGCTGGATTACAAACTATTACAACACTTGGAACAAAAAACCTCCCCAAGACTCAAACGGGAGTAAGCAGTGAAGTGGCTAAATTTGCAGATGACACAAAGTTGTTCAGGGTGGTGAGAACCAGGGAGAATTGTGAGGCACTCCAAAGGGATCTGTCGAGGATGGGCGAGAGGGTTTCAGTGTGGCAAATGGGGTTCAGTGTGGCCAAGTGCAAGGTGATGCACATTGGAGCCAAAAATCCTAACTATAAATATATGTTGATAGGATCTGAACTGGGAGAGACTGACCAAGAGAGAGATCTTGGAGTCATAGTAGATAACTCACTGAAAATGTTGAGACAGTGTGTGACTGCAATCATGACCGGCTTGCCCACTAGGCGAGCTAGGTGCTCGCCTAGGGCGCCAGGCCCACAGTGGCGCCAAATGCCCCCCGCCCCCTGTGAAAAACTCCCTGCCACCACCACAGCTGCCGCCTCCCCACCACTGCCACCAGCGAAGAGCGCCCGGCAGGGCTCAGGAAGCAGTGGTAGATCTTGCCCGCCCTCTCCCCGGTGGGGGGAGAAGGGGGTGGCCAGCAGTGAAGAGCACTCCAGCAGGCGCTCAAAGGCAAGCCGAGCGCTGGCTTGCCTTTGAGCGCCCACTGGGGCTCAAAGGGAAGGGCTGGGAGGAAGAGGTGGGGGTAGAACCCCTGCCCCTTCCCTGGCTTTCCTGGGGGCCCCGAAGCTGTGGAGCATCCAGGAAAACCAGCGCTCTGCCGCCCCCCAGTCTCCAGGCCCCACCAGGAGGTTGGCATCCCCAGTGGGGTGGGCGCCCCAAGCTGTCCTGGAGATTATTACTACTTCTAGCTGTAAATTTCCAACATGTGCTTGTTGACTTATGTCATAAAACCCAATATCTCCCTCATTTTCCATTTTCAGAACACTGACCCCACTCTTAACCAATGGCAGCTAGCTAATTTATGAATAGCTAGATTCAAGTTTGTTGGTCTCTGATGGGCAACTGGATTCAAATCCAGCTGGTCTACTGCAGACCAGCATGGACACCCTCTGAAACTGCCTTCAAGTTGATGAAACAATTTGACCATGAAAGCTGTTGCAGGTGAGTTCTAGAAGTATGAAGGACTGTTCACCAAACTGTTCACCCCCAAAAATATCAGAAGAGCCCTGCTGGATCAGACCAGAGGTCCATCTCATCCAGCATCCTGTCTCACACAGTGCCCAACCAGTTCCTCTGGAGGGCCAACAACAGGGCAGAGAGGCCGTGGCCTCCCCCTGAGAAGAACATCAGAAGAGCCCTGCTAGATCAGACCAATGAGGGTCCATCTAGTCCAGCATCCTGTCTCACATAGTGGCCAACCAGTTCCTCTGGAGGGCCAACAACAGGGCAGAGAGGCCGAGGCCTTCCCCTGATGTTGCCTTCTGGTACTGGGATTCAGAGGCTGGCTTGAGGTTCCCCTTAGTCACCAATCAGCGTTCCCCCTAAGCTGAGTTAGTGTGAGCTAGTTCAGAGTTTTTTAGCCTCCGGCTCACACAGTTTTATCTTAGCGCAGGAAGGATGGCTCCAGAGCAAACTAATGTATGCAGTATCCAAATCGCTCACTCACAATTTTAATGCCAGTGGCTCACAAAGCAGAAGTTGCGCTCACAAGATTCCACAGCTTAGAGGAAGCATTAGTCACCACGGCTAGTAGCTACTGATAGACATCTTCCATGAATCTATCTAATTCCCTTTAAAGTTGTCTATTCCTGTGGCCATCTCTACATCTTCTGGTGGCAAATTCCACATTTGAATCACTGCCCGTGATTACCCCGTATCTCAGACATGTTAAGAGACATGCAGATATTTATGGCATGTTCAATGCTAAAGAGAAATGACATATCAGACAGGGATTAACTTGTCAGATTGGACTTACCCAAGTCTTTCCGAGAATGTCAAACCGCTGATGGAAGGCAAGGGAAGTTCTTCGACAATGCCTTGACTTGTGAATGCTTTTATACTCCCCTGGAACCAGTTGGTGTGGGCACAAAACAAACCGCTCTGTGTGATTTCGGCTATAATTACAGGCCCAAGTTGGTTGCAGGCTTCACGCCTGGAAACAACCCTTATTATTATTTTTTCATTGATGCTGAAAGTTGTTTGTGCTTATTAACTTTCACCCTTTGTTGTGCTCTATGACTACCATAGCAGATTTGCCCATCTCATTGTTGCAAAGTTTCTCTTTTTGGAAAAAAAAAAACATTCCCCAGAGGGCTAGGAAGACAGACTTTTGTTCTAAGAATAGCAAATGGCTAGGGTGATCTTCACCTTCAACGTACTCATTCACATCTGTAGAAGTTTACCTTTCTTTTCAGGTGTGCCACACCCAGTTAACATGTAGAGAGAAAGCAAGGAGAGAGGAAGTGTAATTGTGACTTAAGGAGTAACTTTGACTGTATAGATCTATGGTATGGCCTCATTTGCAACTTTGTGTCTATTTCTGGTCGCCATATCTCAAGAAGGATATTGCAGAGCTGGAAGAAGTGCAGAAGAGGACAACCAAGATGATTAGGGGGTTGGAGCATCTTCCCCATGAGGAAAGTCTGTGGATTAGCTGTTGTAGATTTTCTGGGTTGTGTGGCCGTGGTCTTGGCATTGTAGGACCTGACGTTTCGCCAGTAGCTGTGACTGGCATCCTCAGAGGTGTAACACAGAGAGAACCTTGACACAGAGAGTCCTCCGTCTTTCTGTGTGATACCTCTGAGGATGCCAGTCACAGCTACTGGCGAAATGTCAGGTCCTACAATGCCAAGACCAAGGCCAGACAACCCGGAAGATCTACAACAGCTAATGAACTCCAGCCGTGAAAGCCTTTGACAAAGTCTGAAGAGTCTGAGACTTTTCAATTTAGAAAAGGGACAACTGGGGGTGGGTGGGAACATGATAGAGGTTTATACAATTATGCACATGGAGGAGAAAGTTGACCAAGAGAACTTTTCTCCTTCTCCTAAAAGACTAGAACTTGAGGGCATCCCATTAAACTGATGGCCTGTAGATTCAGGACAGACAAAAAGAAATGCTTCTTTACACCGCAAGTGATTAAAATGTGGAACTGGCCACCAGAGGATGTAGTGATGGCCACAGGGGTAAACAGCCTTAAAGGGGGATTAGATAGATTCATGAAGGATAGGTCTACCAGAGCCATGGTGGCTGAGGGGAACCTCCACATTTAGATCCAGTCAATGTCCAAATCCCAGGCAACATCAGGGAAAGGCCTCGGCCTCTCCATCCTGTCGTTGGACCTCCAGAAGACCTAGTTGGCCACTGTGCGAGACAGGATGATGAACTAGATTGGACTCCTGGTCTAATCTCTCAATTGACCTATCTTTTTCAGCCAGTCTAGATTCAGAGGGAAATGCCATCAAGATGTTGCTAGCCTGATCCCATCAGATCTCAGAAGCTAAGCACGGTCGGCCTTGGCTAGTATTTGGAAGTATGGCCTCCAAGGAATACCAGGGTTGTGATGCAGAGGCAGACAATGGCAAACCACCTCTGAAATGTCTCTTGCCTTAAAAACGAGTCTTGCTCACTGCCTAGTGGTGCCAGAACTCTTTTCAGCATGATCCACTTTAGAGGACTATGTCCAGGTTGTTATCCACCTGGAACAAAATTTAATCAGGTCTGTTCTTTGAGAAAGCATATGGGAAACCTGTTTGGAATAACCTGCTAGCATTCACATCAGAGAAAGAAGGAAGATCTGTATGGTGCAAGAATTTTCTGTGGACTTAATTTGAACACCTAAAGGAGTTGTTCCTAACAGTGTGGTTTAGAAAGCCTTCGACAACGTAGTGTGGTTTAGAACTACTATACTCACACTTCTGTACATCCTTTGAAGAAGATATTTTATCTATTTATCTGTATGGCACAGTCCTTACGGGCATACAGTATTACAGCATGCATTAATATGCTTAAAATAATAAGAATATTTGGATTTTATATACAGTGTTGGTACACAGTCCTTTTTGTTTATTAAAAACAAGTCTAGCTCACCACCTAGTGGTGCATAATGCTAAAAAAGAGCTAAATGTTCTAGCTGCCAGTCAATCTTAGGATCTCCTGGCTATTCTACATACAATGCCATACAATAATTATTTATTATCATTACCAATGATGTTTGTTTGCTGCCAGACTCACAGGAATCTATAAATTCATTCCCAGCAATTGTTGGTACTGCAGTGCAGTAAATGCAGATTATGCTACAGGTGGTAGACTGGCACATGGGCAAGAAGCTATGAGCATATGGCGACAATCATCTTAGCAAATGGTCTTGGGTATGCAACCGTGCCTTCCTGAGAACCATTTCTATTAAATCATGCTGGATATCTTCTCTAGAAACTTTTGGACAACTTTGCTATCCATTATTTTGACTGCTAGAACAGAGTTCACTAAGTCACAGTTCCCTCAGAGCTGTTCTCTCAAGAGCAGTTCTCGGTCAGAGCTCTCTCAACCCCACCTACCAGACAGGGTGTCTGTTGTGGGGAGGGAAAGGAAAGGTGACGGTGAGCTTCTCTGAGACTCTGAGCAGAGGACAGGGTATAAATCCAACTCTTCTTCTTTTTCTTCCTCCTCCTCCTTCTCCTCTTCTTCTTCTTTCTTTCTTCTTCTTCTTTCTCCTCCTCTTCCTCCTCTTCTTCTTCCTCTTCTTCCCCTCCCTCTATGTCTTCCTTTTCCTCCTCTTCCTCCTCCTCTTCTTCTTTCTTCTTCTTCTTTCTCCTCCTCCTCTTCCTCCTTTTCTTCTTCCTCTTCTTCTTCTCCCTCTCTGTCTTCCTTTTCCTCCTCCTCCTCTTCTTCTTTCTTCTTCTTTCTCTTCTTTCTCTTCTTCCTCCTTTTTTTCTTCCTCTCTCTCTCCCTCTCTGTCTTCCTTTTCCTCCTCCTCCTCTTCTTCTTCTTTTTCCTCTTCCTCCTCTTCCTCCTTTTCTTCTTCCTCTATCTCTCCCTCTCTGTCTTCCTTTTCCTCCTCATCCTCCTCCTCTTCTTCTTTCCTCTTCTTTCTCCTCTTCCTCCTTTACTTCTTCCTCTCCCTCTCCGTCTCCCTCTCTGTCTTCCTTTTCCTCCTCCTCCTCCTCTATTTACCTGATCCATCTCATGTTGGGTCTTCCTCTTTTCCTACTGCCCTCAGATTTACCTAGCAGAATCATCTTTTCCAGTGAATCTTGTTGTCTCATGGAGATCTGATAAAACCAGGAAGGATTAGCCAGGATAGTTAAATGGATCCTCTGTTTTCGGAGGCAGTATACCTCCGAACTTCAGTCAATGGCTGGTCCATGGCAAAGGAGGCCCGCTTATGGCACCCGACTGCACATGATTACAAGTGCTCCTTGAGCATAGCTTGATTCAGCAAGATAGTTCTATTGTTCCTATGGCACAACAAACACACTTTGCAATATGGGCTTGGTGAATGCTCTTAAAAGTTTTTTTTTAAAATGGTAAAATGTCCTACAGGGCCCAGCCAGACTCTCAGAGGTGTTTAACAAGTCCCTTTGGATCCCAGCCAGTGTGCGAACGTACATATATTTATCTGCCTATTAACTCTCGAGAAGAGGGAGTTGGAGTTCTTCTGTCTCCTCTCAAAGTGAATCCAAGCTTCAATAATAAATGCCTTAGGCGTGGCTTGCCTTGTGAAATGTGGCATATGCTGCAAAAAAGGTAAAGCACTCGGGAAACAAAGCATTATTTGTTAAGAGGAGAAGAAGAAGAAGAAGAAGAAGAAGAGAAGAGATTGGATTTATACCCTGCCCTTCACTCAGAGTCTCAGAGTGGCTTACAAACTCCTTTCCCTTCCCCTCCCTACAACAGATGACCTGTGAGGTAGGCGGGGCTGAGCGAGCTCTTTTGAGAACTGCCCTTTCAAGGACGGCTCTCATCCGAACTATGGCTTGCCCAAGGTCATCCAGCAGCTGCTAGTGGAGGAGTGGGGAATCAAACCCGGTTCTCCCAGATTAGAGTCCGCGCACTTAACCACTACACCAATGTAAGCTCAGTGGTGAAGTAATCCTTTCTTCCTCTACTCAAGTTGTTGACTTGCCACAGTTGGAGTTTTCACACGTGGAAGGAGCTGGCATTCTTCAGAAACTGGGCGCACTGGGAAAGAAGGATAATGGCTCTCTCATGGCTCACCAACACAGACAAACAGGGTGGTTTGGTTGCCAGCCTCCAGGGAGGGCCTGGAGATCTCACATGAAGCTGCCTGACACTAAAGTAGATCATTGGTCCATCAAGGCGAGTACTGTCCACTCAGATTAGCAGTAGCTCTCCAGGGTCTCAAGTCACCTGTTACCTGGTCCTTTCAATTGGAGATGCTGGAGATTGATCCTGGGACATTCTATATGCCAAACAGATGCTCTGCAACTGAGCCGTACCCCTTCCCTGTATTTCCTAGAATTACGAGTGATCTCTGTGCTACTGTTCCTGTTGGCAGCAGAGGATAGGACTCTAGATAATGGATTTAAATTAAGGGTGGGAACATACCGGCTGGATCTTAGGAAAAACCTTTTTACAGTAAGTGTTGTGCAGCAGTGAAATCAGCTGCCTAGGGAGGTGGTGAGCTCCCCTCCCTGGAATTCTTTAAGCAGCAGCTAGACAAACCCTGGTCAGGAGGCTCTAGGCCAGGGGTGTGAAACATGCGGCCCGAGGGGCAGATCAACCCCCAGAGGGCTTCTACCAGGCCCACAGTGGAACTGGCTGTCTCCTGCTTCTTCTTCCAGTTCTGCTGGTGCTGCGTCGTCATAGGTTTGCAGCTTACAGATACACGCCTGAGCAGCATACTCAGGATGGCAACAGCACAGGTATTTTGATGCAATAAGTCAGAGCAAGAGGTGTCAATTATCAGACACTGTTCAATAAGCAAAATATTACAAAGAGTTCTGGTGTTTCAAGTGTGTTTTTATTTTAAGTTAAAAAAAAACACCTGTGTTTTTGTGTCCTTTATAAAGTTTATATCTCTACTACCTGGTGTTACATTTTACAACACACGTGGCCCGGCCCAACAAGGATCCGGCCCTCATAATAAATGAGTTCTCACACCCCTGCTCTAGGGCTGAGCCTGCCTTGAGCAGGGGGTTGGACTAGATGGCCTGTATGGCCCCGTCCGGTTCTGTGATTCTATGATACGGTAGAGCTTCTGGTGATTCCTAGAGGTACCCTTTGGCACTTCCGGGTTGTACCTGGAAGTGATGTAGCGATGTCGGTGACATAGCTTTTTTTTAAAAAAAATCTCCCACTGCCAATCAGAGCAGTGGCAGGCAATACAGCTTGCCAGCTGAAGGCCTTCAGCTTCAGCTTCCCAACCTCCAGGTGGGGCCTGGATCTTTCTTGGAAGTACAACTGATCTGTAGATGACAGAGATCAGTTCCCCCGGAGAAAATGGCTGCTTCGGAAGGTAGACCCTATGGCATTAAGAACATAAGAGAAGCCAATGTTGGATGAAGCCAATGGCCCATCCAGTCCAACACTCTGTGTCTCACAGTGGCCAAAAATACTAGGTGCCATCAGGAGGTCCAGCAATGGGGCCAGGACACTAGAAGCCCTCCCACTGTTGATCTCCCCCCAAGCACCAAGAATACAGAGCATCACTGCCCCAGATAGAAGAACATAAGAGAAGCCAATGTTAGATAAGGCCAATGGCTCATCCAGTCCAACACTCTGTGTAACACAGTGGCCAAAATATACCAGGTACCATCAGGAGGTCCACCAGTGGAGCCCGGACACTAGAAGCCCTCCCATTGTTGACCCCCCAAGCACCAAGAAGACAGAGCATCACTTGCCCCAGACAGAAGAACATAAGAGACGCCAATGTTGGATGAGGCCAATGGCCCATCCAGTCCAACACTCTGTGTCACACAGTGGCAAAATATACCAGGTACCACCAGTGGGGCCAGGACACTAGAAGCCCTCCCACTGTTCTCCCCCCCCAAAAAAAATCCTGCTCTCCCCAGGCTGCACCCCCACCCCCCAAATCTCCAGTTATTTCTCATCCCAGAGGCGGCAGCTCTGTAGAGTGGTACCACGTTTAGTAGACCTGGGGCACCTAGCTTTGAATCCTTACAGTCATGAACCTCACAGGGCCACCTTTGTCCGGTCTCCCTCTTTCAGGCTAACCCACTTCACAAGGTTGCTGTGATGCTCAAACGAAGAAGGCAGAACACCGTTTGCCTCACTCTGAGCTCCAGGGAGGACTGTGGAGATAAAAAAACGTGCTTGATGCTGAAATAAGAAGAAGAAGAAAAGATTGGATTTATACCCTGTCCTTCACTACCCAAAGGTGTCTCAGAGTGGCTTACAAACTCCTTTCCCTTCCTTCCCCACCTGTGAGGTTGGTGGGGCTGAGAGACTTCTGACAGAAACTGCTCTTTTTCAAGGACAGCTCTTATCAGAACTACGGCTTGCCCAAGGTCATCCAGCCAGGTGCAAGTGGAGGAGTGGGGAATCAAACCCGGCTCTCCCAGATTAGAGTCCGCGCACTTAACCACAACACCAAACTTAACCGCTACACCAAACAGAATATGAATGAATGGAAAATGAACGAGGACCTTTCCTGACCGGTTGACTACCTGGTTGGTATGTAAAATGTCCCAGATCTCCAGGGAAAGCTAATATTTCAGTGGCAGACCACATAGCATGCTTACAGAAGGCTCCAGGTTCAATCACAGCTAGCTGTCCTCCCAAACACATAAGACTCTGGCAGCCCACTGTGAGACTGAGTACCCAGTCCTTGTTTCATCAGAAAAGAAGAAGAGTCCAATAGCACCTTAAAGACCAACAAAATTTGTGAGACAGGGGATGAGCTTCCATGAGTCTGTTAGGGTGATGCTTTGGTATTTGGGGAAAAAGCTGTATGGTAGAAGCCAAATTTACTATAAAGTTTTTTGCCCAAATACCATAGTGTCGTCCTCGATATCACCGTGTGATGTCATCATTTCTGGGTAACATCAGAAGTGACATAGACGCAAGTGTGCGGACTCTAACCTGGGAGACCCAGGATTCCCACTCCTCCTCATGCAACTGCCGGCGTGACCCTGGGTCAGTCACAAGCTCTCTCAGAGCTGTTCTCTCAGGAGCAGTCCTCGAAGGAGCTCTCTCAGCCCCACCTACCTCCCAGGGTGTCTGTTGTGGAGAGGGGAAGAGAAAGGAGATTGTAAGCCACTCTGTGACTTCTTCGGGTAGTGAAGGGCGGGGTATAAATCCAATCTCTTCTTCTCTTCTTCTTCCCCCATCCCTCATTGGTTGCCAGGAAGGACATGGCAACCCTCGTTCCAGACCATATAGGGTATTGCGATTGATTCAAGTCCTTTCCAAATGAAGCTCTGCTTGTCATTCTGCTTGATATTCCCTCACTAAAGCTGCAGCTCCCAGCACTTCCCAAATGATGCTCTAGCAGTGTGGAATCATGCTTAAGAGCGATGTGATGCCTTCAGTGAGAGGGGACGGAATTGTCAAAACTCACAGTTCCCTTCTGCCAGAGAAAACGGCCTCGTTCAGGTGGATGAACTGCCGGACACAATTGATTACCATCAGGGCTTTTTGGTAGAAAAAGCCCAGCAGGAAGTCATTAGCATAATAGGCCACACCCCTGGCAGCACAGCTTATTAGCATATTAGACCACACCCCATGTTTCCAGAAGTGTGGTCACCCAGCCACACCCACCTTTTGCTTCCTGTTCTGTTTACCTTGTTTGTTGTCAAAACCCAGGGCTCCTTTTGTAGCAGGGACGCCCAGCAGGAAGTCATTAGCATAATGAGGCCACACACCCTTCATGTAGCCAATCCTAATGAGTTTCTGCTGTTGGGTGTGGCCTATTATGCTAATGACTTCCTGCTGGGCATGGCCAACTCAGGATCCAGCCAGAACTCCATTCCTGTGTGTTCCTGCCCTAAAATAGCCCTGATTACCATTAACATATGTCTAAATGTATTCAGCGTGCATCAAATAAATATTCTTATTTTGATGGGGTTCTGCATGATGTTCTGATGGGTCAATTAGAGAACTGTGAACTGGACCATAGGATAGTTAGGCGAGGTAGGGAACTGGTTGGAGAACCACACTCAGAGAGTAGTTGTCAGTGGCATTTTATCTGAATGGAGGGAGGTGTCCAGCGGGGTTCTGGGCCCGGTGCTTTTCAGTATTGTTGTAAGTGATCCGAATGAGGGTGTGGAGAAGCTACGCATTAAAATTTGCAGACGACACTGAATTAGGGGGAGTAGCAAATGCACCAGAAGACAGAGCTAGAATTCAACGAGATCGGAACAGACTGGGGAAGTGGGCAGATGTGAACAAGATGCAATTTGAGAAGGATGAGTGCCAAGTTTGACATCTGAGTGACAAAAATGAGGAACGCGCCTACCGGATGGGGGATACACTTTTGGGTAGCAGTGTGTGTGAACAAGATCTTAGGATACGGGTGACCATAAGTTAAATATGAGAAGTCAGTGTGATTCAGCAACGACAACAAAAGGCTAATGTGATCTTAGGGTGTATCAACAGAGGCATAACATCCAAATCACAAAATGTCATAGTTCCGCTGTACACTGCCTTGGTCAGGCCGCACCTGGAGTCTTGTGTGCAGTTCTGGAGGCCTCACTTCAAAAAGGATGTGGACGGGATGGAGCATTTGCAGAGGAGAGCGATGAGGACGGTCGGGGGCCTGGAGACCAAGAAGCCCTACGAGGAAAGGCTGAGGGACTTCTTGGGAATGGTCAGTCTGGAGAAGTGGAGGTTGCAGAGGGGGGACAGGATGGCTCTCACTTGAAGTATCGGAAGGGCTGTCACTTCGAGGAGAGCAGGGAGCTGATCCTGTGGGCAGCAGAGGAGAGGACTCTCAAGAATGGGTTTAAATTAAGGGCAGGAAGGTTTGGTGTAGTGGTTAAGTGTGTGGACTCTAATCTGGGAGAACCGGGTTTGATTCCCCACTCCTC
>JAPDNY010001295.1:0-17105 GCA_029375565.1 Gekko gecko | reverse complement strand
CTGAGTAATGGGGTGATAAAAAAAAAATGTGAAATGGGCAAAAATGTGCATGTAGTTCTAGCAAATACAAAATACACATTAATGTAGTCTAATATTTATTCTCCCAGTCACTGAATACATGAAGTTGCCTTATGCTGAGTTGAACCACTGGTCTGTCAAGGTCACAGGGGTGCCAGGTTCCCCCTGCCAACTAGAAGGAGGCTTACTTTGCTGGGGATACCAGCACTTGAGCAAAACTCTTATGGCCAAACCATGTCCAAATGCTAGAGTGTCCATGGCATCCCCTTGCAATGCGCTGGTGTCACTTCCAGGGGCACAGGGAATGACATCACTGCATTGGGATGCCGCCAACATCCTCCTCCTCCACTTCCCAGCCATTGTCCCCCACTGGCCACCTGCCCAGGAGTGGGACATTTCCACTGGGGGGTTGGTAAGTCTAGTAGCTCTGTAAGGTCTCAGGAAAGAGGTCTATCGCATCACTTATACATGTAATTGGTGATGCCGAAGACAGGATCTGGGTCTGGGACCTTCTAGGGCGCTGGCAGACATTAAAGCAAATGCCTCCAGAGTAAGAATCCTGCAGCAGCAACATCCAAAGGTAGCATCCCATAACTTTACATTCAGAAATTCCTTTCAGCCACTGTTGTTATGAGGCCCAAACTGCACAAATAGAAGGAGACGGTGGTGGGGTCTTGACAGAATGGATCTTACCATCTGAAATGGTGGGTAGGGGATACCACTTTGAATGCACTGCCAGATAAAGCTTCCTGAAAGTTTTTTTTTTTTTTTTAATGGAGCACATAAGAAGAAAGGTTCTCATCTTGCCCAGAGCTTTTCTTTTTCTGCTGTCAATCTGCAGGTACAGACTGTCCCGTTGTTGAGATTAGGCCTGATGATTCCTCATCAGAGGATGAGGAGTGGACACCACAGTGGTAGATCCTGTGGAAGACAAACCCATGAAAGACCCAGAGGTGCCTGGACCCTCTGATCCCATCAAGGAACTTTCATCCAGCTGTGGCTACTGGACCAGAAGTCCAAGAGTCTCTGGAGCCACCACCAGAACCTGAGATTGGGTGTCATATAGCAGATTCTGATATCTTCACACTCACACGTCCCATCAAGTTTTGAGACTCCTGAACTGCAAAAGAAACTTGTATACTAGTAGAAAGTGCTAATAATTTTGATCATCGATATGCCCAGTCAATGCTTCCTAAGTGTGGAGATGAACTTCTGGCTTCTCCTTGGATCTCTTCTGGAGCTAAGCTTGTTTGTGCTGGAATCCATTTTTAAAGTGGCCTGAACAAAGTTATGTCTCTAACCCAAGGGCATTTTTGTCCCCTGCCTGGAATCAGGCTGTGTAACCTATATTTGTTGCTGCCTCTTACCATTTATAGGAGCTTTTCTGTCACTTCGTTCCATGTACATTCTGATTTCCTTATAATAAATTCTGTTCGACTTGATTACTTTCAAACTGTGCCTTTGAAGTCCCTCATGCCCTGCCTGCTCCATTCGGTTTGGCTTATGCTTATGAGGTTTGCTGCCCAGATAATGTTGGGATTCTTTCCCTCTTTTTGTAAAAGGAAGGTGTAATGAACCACCACCCTGACCTGGATAGCCCAGGCTACCCTGACCTCATCAAATCTCTAGAAGCTAAGCAGGGTCAGTCCAGGCTAGTATTTGGATGTGAGACCTCCAAGGAACACCAGAGTTGTGACATGGAGGTAAGCAGTGGCAAACCGCCTTTGAACATCTCTTCCCTTGAAAACCCTATGGGGTCACCATAAGTCAGCTGAGACTTGAAGGCACTTTCTACCAAGAACAATGAACCACTGGAGCATTGGTCATTCTACAGAAGGTTCTTAATAGGTCTTAGACCCTAAGTTGAGTCAGAGAGAAGGACTGGGCAGGAGTGTGGCCTTTGTTCACTGTGATGGAAGCCCTTTCTTTATTCAGATAACTATGTGGCTTCTTCAGACTCTATTGTCTTCTAGTAACTGGGGGGCTGCAGAAATATAGCTGTGATGGATTGTAGTGTTCTTGAGCTGGAGGCTGAACCAGGTTATTTTTGCAGCCATAATTCCAGAGGAACAGCCATATTGGACTGTCACAGCAAAATGTAAGCAGGGGTCTTATAGGGTTGCCAGCACTGGATTGAGAAATACCTGGATATTTGGGGGCAGTGTTCCCTCTAAGTTGAGTTAGTGTGAGCTAGCTCACAGGTTTTTAGCCTCCAGCTCACACATTTTTGTCTTAACTCGGGAAGGATGGCTCCGAAACAAACTAATTTATGCACTCACTCACAACTTTAATGCCAGTAGCTCACACAGTAGAATTTTTGCTCACAAGACTCCACAGCTTAGAGGGAGCATTGTTTGGGGGTGGAGTCTGAGGAGGGTGGGGTTTGGGGAGGGGAGGGACTTCAATGGGGTATAATGCCATAGGGTCCACCTTTCAAAGTGGACATTTTCTCCAGGTGAATTGACCTCTGTTGCCTGGAGAACAGTTCTAATTCCAGGAGCTCTCCAGCCACCACCTGGAGGTTGGCAGGCCAATGTAAACCCTAAAAACTAACACAATTTTAATCTTTCTGAGTCTTTTCCTCTTCCTTTGCCATCCTTGAAATGGATGTTTAGGCTGCTGTTTCTCATAAGCAGCATTCCCCTGTCCCCTCTAGCTCAGGCACGTTGACTTCCAGATGGTTTAGCTGGAGGGGTCGTGGGAGTTGGGTGAACAACGTGGTTCCTTGTCATGACAGTGTCACCCCTTCGTAGAGACTGGTGGCACTTCTGTGGGAAGGAGTAATGGGCCAGTGTTCCTGGAGATCTGGCCGCGCCATATGAATCAGCCTTAAATCTCTTAATGAAACTTGGCCCTGTGACATCTCACCCTCTTCCTTCATAACAGAATCTGTAAAAACAGAGAGGAAACGTCTGCACTGAGACAAGTATCCTGTGAGTGCTTTGATAAGCCCCCTCTCTCTTCCCCAAAGCCAGGTATGAGTGAGAAGACCCTTAAGATCTTCAGGACTTGCTTGGCTGGGGTGGGGTATAAAGTCAATAAATAAATAAATAAATAATGTGTCCCACGGCATCTATCTGCATGATATAATTGTAATATTTAGCAAACCACACACACACACACTTTGGATTCACGCCTTTCTGAATTTCTTTCTTGCAGATGGAGATAGGGGTTATCGGGTGGTAGATTTCCACTGGGCCATGTGAAAAACAACACATTTCCATTACTGCGAGTGAATAATGGAACCATGATCAGTACTGTAGAGGGAACCAGTCTGAACAGATTGTTTCTTTATTGCTGTAATAGCCTTCAGCGCCAGACATCTGATATTGTTCTGTTTCCTGTATGTTAGATAGAATCCTCCTTCCTGCTTGCCTGCATATCACACACATAGATGCACACCACCGTTTAGCAGCTCTTCTTGCAGCTTCTTGCCCCCTGAAATGAATTACTTAATTTGCTAGTAAATATTTCCTTTGGGGGTGGAGTAAGCAGTGATGGGCAGGACATCTCCACCATCCACTCCCCACCCTACAGTAGGGTTCCCAAGTACTTACCATCTGAGGGCGGGGGACGAATTCTCCCTGGCCAGACCAGTCTTCCTGGTAACGCACCATGCCGTCACCAGGAAGTGATACCAGGTGACGGTCTGGCAATGGGGCTGAAAACTCGATGGTACCATCGAGTTTCCAGCCCCATTGCCAGAGCGTTGCCTACCATCCCTTCCTGGCGATGGCATGGTGCTCCGCACCTCTCCTTCCCCTGGGGATGGTCCTGCAAGGACGTATCCATCCCCCGCCGGCACGCGGTAAGTTCTTGGGAAGCCTACTCCACAGGCACACGTTTCTTCTTTTCCCACAGCGCTCCTCTATCTCTTTAGGTAATCATAGTTTTGGTCTTTTCACATATGCGGATCTGCAATCTTGTCGCAGTTTGCAACACTAGTTCCAGAAGGAAGATGAAGAAGAAGAGTTGATTTCATACTCCACTTTTCTCTGCCTTAAGGAGTCTCAAAGCAGCTTACAATCGCCTTCCCTTCCTCTCCCCAGAACAGGCACCTTGTGAGATAGATGAGGCTGAGAGAGTTCTGAGAAAGCTGTGACTGGCCCAAGGTCACCCAGCAGGCTTTGTGTGAGCGAGAAGCAGGGAATCAGACCCAGTTCTCCAGAAGCAGGGAATCAGACCCCAATTCTGCTGCTCTTAACCACTACACCATGCCGGCTTTCAGCACCATGCTGTGTAGCCATATTGTTGCCGCAAAAATAACTGAGGGAGGGTAGTTCTTGTGGTAGTCCCATGAAAGTTTATGCTAGAATGCAAACACATTAGTCTTTAAAGATTGTGTGGCTATAATGTTCATCTGTTCCTATAGGCCAACGACTCATCAGAAGGCAGGATCACACAAGGCCACTCCCAGTGTATCATTAAAATAGTTTTGGAAGCCGATGTGAAGATGTCCAGAGAATTCACAAAGGGAATGGTTTTCACATGGAGTTATACTACTGCCATGGTCCCTAATATTGCCAGACTGAAAACATTTTGGTTTTGAAGCTTTCTTCAGCTATGTGGGCGGGCTATTTTAAAATAAATAAATAAATGCATACATAATTTTAAGGAAGAATTACAATTTTTAAAAAACTAACACAAAAAAGCAAGCTGAACCAGTGAATATTTTATACGATTATTGCAATGGCATGCACATAATACTATAGTGAGAGAATTACCAGCTCAGGCTATGTTTTGCAAAACACTGTGTGGCACAATCTCTGTGTGAGAAAAATTTAATATACTGCAGTGCTGCATTGTATTATGCTGCTTTATACTGAATCAATCCTTTGGTCCAACGTAGTCATGACTGACTACTCCAAGTGTCAGTGGGCTATTCAAAGTCTTAAGTTTTCCCAGATCTGCTACCTGAGATTTTTTTAAGACTGGAGAAGCCAGGGAACCAACGTGAGAACTTTTGCATAACAAGCTTCAAATCCAAACAAATGGAGACCCGTTTGGTCCTTGCATCTGTTAAACATCTTCATTACATTGTATGCTAATTTGCTGCTCACCCTCTCCCTTTAGGTATGGACTGGTAATTTCCTTTTCAACGTATCTGAAGAAGTGTGCTTGCACACAGAAGTTTATCCCTTGGATAAAACTTGGCTGGTCTTAAAAGTGCCACTGGACTCGAATTTTGTTCTGAAGCATCTGTTCTGGCATTGAGCAACACCCTCTATACTCTGCTGAGAGTTGTGCGTTAGGATGCACTCCAGGCTGTTTAATCTGTGACAAATCTGGGTCCTGTTCATTCCCATGTCAGAAAAGTTCCCAAAACTTTGCAAAGACCATTTGTGGTTGAAGGCCTTTGCTTTCATAACCTTTGCCTTTGAAACAGCACCTTGCAGCACCATGGCACCAGCAAGATGACAAATTGAATTTTCAGAAGGATGGTGTATGGGACAGCAGGAGCAGGCCAGGGTTAACGGGATTCACATGCTGGAGTGTAACGAGATTCTGCAGAGCATGAGGTGATGCTTGACAGACAAATGGAATCCTGTTGAGAACAAACATCCAGGGTCAAACAGAGTAACCTCAAACATCGGGAGTGTAACTCTGCCTTAAGGCTGCTTTCAGAAATCATTGAAGAAGTTCCAGTTGACAAAAGCTGTTTTTAAAACACAACCAGGAGCTAACACAGCATATCAGAAAGGAAAAAGGAAGAAACAACCTCTTTCCAAAAAGAGTTGTTATGGAAATCACACCTACCCAATGAAATACAAAAAAGGCCAGTAGGGCTGAATTTTGGAGATTCGGCACAAAACTCCCATGGAAATTAATCTCTGGGTTTTTTTTGTTTTGGTTTTTAAAAACCAAAACTAAAAACCAGAATTACATAACTTTAAGGCTGACAATGAAAAAAAATTGAAAGGGTTCAAGATTTTCTGTTCCTTGGCTCTATCATCAGCTGAAAGGGATAGATCAAGATGGATAGAAAGATCAAGGCAGATCAAGATGTTAGTCTGTCTGTAGAAAAGAGCAAGATTTTCAGCAGCACCTTAAAGACTAACCAAATTTGTGGTGGGATATGAGCTTTCATGAGTCATACCCTGCCACAGATTTGGTTAGTCTTTAAGGTGCTACTGGATAAAGAAGAGGAGGAGGAGGAGGAGGAGATTGGATTTATACCCCACCCTTCACTCACAGTCTCAGAGTGGCTTACAAACTCCTTTCCCTTTCCCTCCCCACAACAGACACCCTGTGAGGTAGGTGGGGCTGAGAGAGCTCTTGACAGAAACTGCTCTTGAGGGAACAGCTCTGAGAGAACTGTGACTGGCCCAAGGTCACTCAGATGGCTGCATGTGGAGGAGTGGGGAACCAAACCCAGTTCTCCAGATTAGAGTCCACTGCTTTTAACCGCTACACCAAACTGGTTTAACCAAAAGAGAGACTGCAACCAAGAGATCAGAAGGAGATTGAGATTGGGAAGGGCAGCCATGAAAGAGCTAGAAAAGATTTTTAAATGTAAGGACGTGTTACTGGCAACGAAGATCAAGATAATTCCTACCACAATATTCCCCGTTACTCTCACACTCCATGGGCCAGATTCCACAAGTCTGATCTGCAAACACTGGCATTTTCTTCTGGAACCTCCCCCGCCCCCCTTCATAATTTTAAAACCTCTACTGTCCCCGCATCCCAATCTTTATTTTTCGGAATTAGAACTGCTGCCTTCTGAATTTTTTTCTTTGTTGGAAAGATATACCACAGATTATAGTTTCATTTTCCCTTCCCACACTTCCAGTTATACACATACATTTCCTGTTGGGCTTAATGGAACCATCTTTACCCTTCTGGAGCCAGATTTGAAAGCAAGGGTCTTTATCCCCATCACTACAGTAAGTAATTTTGATAAAGTGCTCAAAAGAAAGGAACAAATGGATCGAGGAGAGTCTAATGCCATTCTGTCTAATAGTCCATATTCTTAATCTTGCTTCTCTTTTTTGGTTATTTTTTGGAGTGTCTGCTGAAAGAGGAAGTTAGCAGGAGGTTAAAAGGGTAGAGATTTAGCTTCAGAGTATAGTGATAATTTTAGGAGGTTATGCTGTTTCTATGATTAAAGGCTAATGGTGTCCAAAGATTACCAAGGCTTTTAAAAGCTTAACAGAACCCTTTTTTTCCTTCAAGAAAGGTCTAGCTTAACCTCCCACTGAGAGCCTACACATCAACCAGAGTTGCTGCTGAAATTTTGACTAAAATGATTTTTTCCCCAAAAAAGTTGAGGTGAAACAGCTACAGGATTTCACAAGGTGCCAAGATGTTTGATTTGATGAGCAAAATTTCTTATATGGGTTCCAAGTATGCATAAATTGACTCTGGAATTTTCCGAAAGTTAAATTTAAAATGAATTTTGGAGGTCCTCTTCAGACAAATCACCTGATGAATTCTGGATAAGACCCAAGTGTTGCAAGAAGGCTGGGGAAATGTCTTGCGTGTGGGGGTGAGGTAGGATTGATGACCTGCAGGTGAGGCCTAGAGATCTCCCAGAATTCCAGCTGATCTCCAGGCTATGAAGATCAGTTGCTGGGAGAAAATGGCTGCTTTGGCAGGTGGACTGTATGGTACTATACTTTGCTGAGGTCCTTCTGCTTTCTAAACCCCACACTCCCCAGACTCTACACCCAAATCTCCAGGAATTTTTCAGTGCTAGAGTTGGCAACCCTATGACTTCCCTATGTTTTCATCATGCAAAGTGTCCAAAGATTATTTTAGTTCTGTACTTACATTTGGAGAGATTGGTACATGTAGTCCAACATTCTACTTCATACAATTTGGAGGGGCTACAAAGCAAATATTTCTCTTTGAGCATACCACACATGTTGAGTTGCCTAAAATGATGAGTATTCACACAGCTAAAATGACAGCCATTTGCACTGTTGTCAAATGAAAAGTGTTCAAAGATACAGTGTGAATGAATAATAATTAATAATGCTCTTAGCAGTATCACATTATAGAGGGCTCATTTCTATGCAGCGCCAGCTCACCCGCTAGGTGAACTAGGTGCCCACCTAGGGTGCGCCGGCCCTCAGGGGCACTAAACGGTGCCCCCCCCGAAAAGCCCCCCGCCGCCCTAACTGGGCACCCGCCGCCACCGCCTCCCCGCCGCCAGTACAAGGATGCCTAGCTGGGGCGCAGGAGGTGGCAGCACAGCTTGCCCACCCTCCCCCTCCCCCTTGGGGGGAGGAGGCAGGGGCAGCATGGCGGCAGCCAATGGGAACTCGCCACCACCACCAGTACAGAATGCTCAGCCGGGGCACAGGAGGCGGTGGCGCAGCTTGCCCGCCCTCCCCCTCAGAGGGGAGTAGGAGGCAGCGGCAAAAGGGTCTCCAGGCCCCACCTCAAGCCAGCCCTGTTTCTATGGTTGCCAAACTCCACATGAAGCCTCCCAGAATTACAACTGATCTCAAGACTACAGATATCAGCTCCTCTTAGGAAAATGCAGAGCTTCCTGTTGGTTCTTGTTCCTTTTACAACAGTTAGGCTGATTAGTTTAGGCTTTCTCTGTGTATATTCTATGACAGTTTGTTCTTCTATAATAAGCCTACCTTTTTTCTAAACAGTCAGTGCTCCACTTCCTTTGCATATTAAAACTCTGCCAATATGTTGAATCTGGACCAAACCACAGCCTGTTTACTGGTGGGCCTTCAACTGAAAGCCAGTTTGGTGTAGTGGTTAAGTGCATGGACTCTAATCTGGGAGAACCGGGTTTGATTCCCCACTCCTCCACTTGCACCTGGCTGGATGACCTTGGGCAAACTGTAGTTCTGATAAGAGCTGTTCTTGAAAAAGAGCAGTTTCTGTCAAGAGCTCTCTCAGCCCCACCTACCTCACAGGGTGTCTGTTGTGGGGAGGGGAAGGGAAAGGAGTTTGTAAGCCGCTCTGAGACACCTTTGGGTAGTGAAGGGCAGGGTATAAATCCAATTTCTTCTCTTCTTCTTCTACTGGGCCATAGACCACCATGTCAACCTTCAAAGATTTTGGAGCAATACATAGAGAGTGATTAAAATGTGGAAATCACTACCAGAGGATATAGTGATGGCCACAGGAATAAACAGCTTTTTATTCATGTAGGATAAGTCTATCAGTGGCTACTAGCCATGGTTACTGAGGGGAACCTCCACACTCAGAGGCACTAAGCCTCTGAATCCCAAAACCAGGAGGCAATATCAGGGAAAGCCTCAGCCTCTGTGCCCTGTTGTTGGCCATCCAGAGAAACTGGTTGGAGACGGGATGCTGGACTATAGGAACTATTGGTCTGTCTGCTCCATCAGGGCTCTTTCAGTGTTCTTATAGAGCCCCCTCAAATAAAGTAGGTAGAGAAGAAGTGCTTCCTCTGCACCACCAACCTCCGAATCTGTTTGATACACTGGCGAAGCGCAGAGAATACATGTGGTTTACTGAACTGTAATGACTTCGATTCAAATCTCATCTTTGGCTCTGAAGTTCATTTGCATGATCTCTAATGAGCCTACTTCGCAGGGTTATTATAAAGATAAAACAGGATAGCCATCATGTATGCTACTTTGAACTCCTCGGACAATGGACAGGATACCAATGGAATTAATAACGAAACAGTATGTTCTCTGATCGAAAAAAGGAGAGGAAAGGGTTTTTTTAAAATGTTTCATGGACAGTCCCCATGAAAGGACTGTCCTCTTCATCTAATATGTTTGAACAACTGTGTTAAAAAAAAACAACCCAGCAGTTGCAATGAAAATTAATGCTTGCATTGCATAACCTGGGGATCCAGTCCTAGCTTTGCTTTCTTTCCTAGTTAAGTCCAGTTAAATTTCAATAAAGCTGCAGTATATGAGACATTTACCAAACCAAGCGCAGTACATGCAGATCTTCAATTGCATACTGTCACCTACAGTACAGATAGAAAAGTGCCATGAATAGAGCCACTGTTTATTTTTTCCCCTGACTGTTCAGACATGTATGGCTGCTCCACACTGACAAACACAGCATCTCCTTGACCTATAACTGCACAGCGGAACTTTCTGTCTTCATGTATGTCTCTCTATACATTTGCATAGGCATAATTCTGTAATGTTTATACAGCATCTACATATAACTGTTATATCATCATATACTGTTGTAGTACATTTACACACAGTTTATGCACATTTGGCATAGGCTTTGTGCCTTGAAGGAGCAAATCTTAGGGCTGATTTATGGATCAGATTCCCACATAATTTCTACTAACAGTAGCTCCTTCTTTTGACCTTGCCCTGATTCAAGAGGCTCTTCAGATATCAGAGATAGTCACCATCATTAACAGAATTGACCTATGGGACCCAAGCCTATATGCGCTCATCAGAAACAGCACAGTTCTTATTTGGTTGATTGATTTCTAAACTGCCCTCCCCCTTAACTGGGCTCAGGGCGGTGTACAACATTCTAATACAGTTCTAAAACATCACAATTAAATTTGCATAATTAAACTTATAAATAGTTATAAACTAAGTCAACCAATCAAGATAAAAACCATTAAAATAGTGCAATCTAAGGTATCAATGGCATTAAACAGAATATATGTCTTTCCTCCATGAGGGGGCAGATAATGGGGATGGATATGGTGGTAAAATCATTGCTGTCCACAACCATGAGCCTGGCAGAACATCTCTGTCTTGCACGCCCTGCAAAACTGTGTTAGGTCCCGCAGGGCACAGATGTCCCCAGACAGAGAGTTCCACCAGGCAGGTGCCAAGAAGGCCTGGCTCTGTGTCAGAAAGTGATGTCTTTGATGTTTCTCACTGCATCCATTGTGTTATGTTTCTACCCCGCTTTGCGCTTGCGTAGCTATGCAGCCTGAAACGTGGGAGCTTCTTCCCTGCCGCTTTTCCTTATCACGGTGGCCTTGAATGTAGGCTTTGGACTATTCTTGTTTCGCTGAGAATTTTCCAGTCCTGGGAAGGCAAGGGGAGGGGGGAGTAGTCTCCCGCTCATGAAGTATTTCTCCCGCCGGGAGTTCCCGCGCGAGTGCTCAAGTTTTATTCGCTAGGCGCTTCATTGCATCACACTATAAGTTAGCCGGCTCTGCTTTGCTCCCCATTCCTGACAATGACCTCCTACTGTGGGTTTTAGCAAGTTAATCCTAATAAACCTTTCTTTGTGCAAGAATGACTGGATCTACTTGATTTTACACCTGACAGAAATTGTCAGGAATCCACATCTTTCCTTCACCGTCGACGACCGCCATCCACCACGATGAGCGGGGCGGGAAAGGGAGCCCCGGGCGCAGTCCCGTTGATTACTACCTCGGGAGCCGCCGGGGCAGTTCCAACGATCACTACGGCGGGAGCCACAGGTGTCGTTCCAGTGACTACTGCATTGGGAGCCACGGCTCCCGTTACCTCTGCGGCTGCTCCAGTGGTTACCATTCCGACTACCACCGTGGTTCCTGTGACTACAACTACAGTGGTGACGACACCAACTGCCTATTCAGCAGCCGTGTTGGCTACCCCACCATCGATTGGCACAATTGGAGCCACGTACGCACTCCCGATCTACAGCCCGGCCGGGCTGATACCAAGTCAGGGTGGTGCGGTTCCACGAACCTATGTGCCAGGAGTCCCCACACCCTGGGATAAAGGGGTGACATTTCGCAGATCGCGCGATTGGACTAAGAACCTGTTGGACACTACCCAGACCACCTGGACTATGCCGGGAAGCCAGAGCCGTGACAGCCTCCTGGATCCCAGAGGTAGTTTTGGTCTTCCCCAAGGGCGGGTGTCCCGGGGATCTCCCAGAACGGGGTCCAGCCAGGACACTGATGCCCGCATGGATTCTATCCAGGAGGATACCCGACGGCTGGTAAGGGATATGAGTAAACTAATGCAGTCCCTACCCCAGATGACGGACCAAGCTATTAGAGCCCATCCGCTGACACAACCCAGACCTGCCCCTGCACCGGCTCCAGGGCCGGCGCCACCGTTGGTGCCGGGACGGCCACCTCCTCCTCCTCCGGGCCCAGGGCCAGGCCAACCGGTACCGCCGGGTCCAGGGCCGGGCCAACCAGCGGCCCCAGGGCCAGGGCCAGGCCAACCAGCGCCACCAGGGCCAGGGCCGGGCCAGCCAGCACCAGCCCCACCTCCAGTAGTGGCCCCAGTACCGGGAGCAGGGCCAGGGCCACCAGGACCTGTCCAGCCGCCAGTTGTGCCTCCACCTCAGCCTCCGGCTCCAGCACCCCTCATGCAGCCGGTACCGATCATGGCGCCGGCCCCCCCGGTAATCCGCCCCAAAGACATGCTTGAGATCACGTTTGATGGAGATCCAGAGACTGTGTCCTTTTTCATATTACAAGTTGGAAAATTTGTACAAAGATGGGGCTATGTATTCCCAGATGAAGAACAGCAGGTGGAGTTTATTGCATCCAGGTTCCGGGGGAGTGCTACTAGCTGGTATGTAGCCCTTCATGATCTGGAGGCGGAGGAGTTGGGGAATGTGGATGACTTCATGTGGGCTTTGAGAAACCGTTTTGAAGATCCGGGGCGGCCCAAAAAGCTGAAGCCTTCCTTCGCACTTTCAGACAAGGCAAACTCTCAGTGCGGGAGTACTCCAGAGAGTTTCAAAGGCATGCTGTAAAAATTCGAGACTGGACTGATGCGGTGTTGGCCCAACAATATAGAATGGGACTGGCAGTTGACGTCCGCAATAATGTTCTCAGCTCTCAGCAACCTCGTACCCTCCAGGGGGTGGATGGAGGAAGCCGAGAAGGCCGAAAGTCGCTTGCAAATGATGAAGCTGGATTTATCCTTGGGTAACAATCGTCCAAGTGTTGCGGCGGGCCAGGCCAGACCCAAACCAACTTCCACCCCAAGTGGCTTGAGGGATCAGCGTATGCGACAGGGGCTCTGCCTGCGATGTGGGGAGAAAGGGCATTTCGCCGCTGCCTGCCCGAAAGGGGATACCAATAGAGCTCTACCACAAGAAGAGCCCAGAAGGTGGACAACCTCTACCCCGAGAAAAGGTACCGCCAAACCGCGCAACACACGGGCTCTGTTTGCTAGCCCCGACCAAGTGGATACCTTGATGCTAGAGGAGGAGAGTGAGATGCAGGGAAATGAGATGGTCCTGTTGGTGAACGGCGCTACACAGCAGGACCCAACACCAGAGGCGCCTAAAATGGTGAGCAACTACCCCTCTCTCTTCTTTGTGACTGTTTTGGTGATGAATCCAGCAATGATGACTCACATTCGGGTCCGGGCTCTCATTGACTCAGGGTGCGGGAGGGATCTCATAAACCCTTCTATGGTTATGGGGTTGGAGGCAGCTGTGGTTCACCTGAAAGACCCAATAACTTTCACACAGATGGATGGGTCTCCGATGAAAAAGCCATGCCAATTTGAGACTGTTCCTTTAAGAATAGGCATTGGTGACCACTGGGAGCTACGCTCATTCGTAATAGCTCCGCAAGCCCAATTTCCTTTGGTATTGGGTAGCCCCTGGTTACATGGACATAACCCGTATATTTTATGGGAAGAAGGGGAGGTACAGTTTATCTCCCCAAAATGTACAGATCACAAATGGGACCCCGGGTGGGGAAATCCCCCATGCAATGAACCTCCACGAGCTTGTTTGGCAACGGAGGAACTTAACCGCATCCCTGAGGATTACCAATATATAACCCGGGTGTTTGAGGAGGAGGAAGCAGATGAATTGCCCCCCCATCGTAACTCCGACTGTGCAATTGAGATCCTTCCGGGTCAAAAGTTACCAAAAGGGAAAATTTATGCCATGAGCCCAAGTGAAAAGGAGGAACTTCGCCGATTTATTGATAAAAATCTGGCCCGTGGATTCATTCGGCCAGCATCATCCCCTTTTGCAGCACCTGTCTTATTTTGTAAAAAAAGGATGGGGGGCTCAGACTCTGCACGGATTACCGGGGACTTAACGCAGTGTCTGCTACCAATGCCTACCCGATGCCCCTCATCAAAGACCTACTGGCTGAGGTGGCGAAAGGGAAAGTGTTCTCTAAACTGGATTTAAGAGATGCCTACTTTCGAGTTCGTATTAGAGAGGGGGATGAATACAAGACTGCATTTAATACCCCGCTGGGGCAATTTGAATACCGGGTGATGCCCTTCGGGTTACAAGGGGCACCAGGGGTCTTCATGAACTTAATCAATGAAGTGTTACACCCCTATTTATTCAAGGGAGTAGTTGTTTATTTAGATGATATCTTGGTCTATACCCCGGATCAAGAATCTCCACACTACCCTTATGCGGAAGGTATTGGAAAAGCTTTTAGAACACAAACTGTTTGTTAAGCTGTCAAAATGTGAATTTCACCAAGAGAGCATTGACTTTTTGGGATACCGCATATCCTCCGCGGGGTTGGAGATGGACCCAAAAAGGTCCAGGATGTTTTGAGATGGGAACCCCCCAAAACCAGGCGCCAGCTCCAAAGTTTTCTCGGCTTCGCCAACTTTTACCGTCAATTCCTGCCACACTTCGCCCAAGTAGCCCTTCCCCTCACGGAACTTTTAAAACCAAGGGGAGGGGATCTAAGGCTTCGGTCCCAGGAGCCCCGTTGGACTGGACTCCGCAGTGTCAGCAAGCGTTTGAACAACTTAAAAGATTGTTCACGTCTGAGCCCATACTAGCCCACCCTGATGAAACAAAGAAATTCGTAGTGCAGGTAGACGCATCAGACACTGCTATGGGTGGGGTGATTTTGCAAGAGAATGCTCAAAAGCAGCTACAACCCCTGGCTTATGTGTCGAGAAAATTTAATGACACAGAAAGATTTTGGCCCATTTGGGATAAGGAAGCGGCGTCTATCCGTTTAGCCTTGATCACATGGAGACATTGGTTAGAGGGGTCCCGAATACCTTTTGAAATCTGGACTGATCATAAAAATCTTGAGGTATTGCGAAAACCCCGGAATCTAAATGCCAAACAGTTCCGGTGGGCTGAGTTTTTCTCCAAATTTCAATTTACCCTGCACCACTTCCCAGGGAAAGCCAACCATTTAGCGGACGCTCTCTCCCGCCTTCCTCAGCATTTTTCTAAGAGGGTCGAAGTTCGGGAATCTATGTTCACCCCGGAACAATTAGTTGGTGCAGTTGTAACCCGTAAAGCTAAACAGGCACCTATAAGTCACATCCAGACATTGAATTGGGAAAAGCAGTTTTTATCTGACATCACCCCACCAGAGAGGAGTGAATTACAAGCCAGGGATGATGTAAAGTGTGATCCTAATGGCTGCTGGTACAAGGGAAATAAAATGTTTGTCCCAGAAGCTACCCGAGCCCAGGTTTTGCGCACAGTTCATGATTCAAAAGCTGCGGGACACTTTGGATATGTAAAATCCTTAAGGCTTCTGCAACGGAGCTTCTGGTGGCCCAGAATGAAGCAAGAGTTGTCTCGTTATATACAGTCCTGCCCAACGTGTAATCGTTGTAAAGCCAGACCAGGAAAACCTCCAGGCCTCCTACAACCACTACCCACCCCGAGCAGACCCTGGGAAGTAATCTCTATGGATTTTATCACTGATCTTCCCCCTCTAAACATATGACGGTTATTTGGGTGGTAGTGGACCTATTCTCTAAGCAAGCCCACTTCATACCGTTCCCCAGTATGCCAACAGCAAAAGGCCTGGCCAAAGCATTCATTCAACACATTGCCAAATTGCATGCATTGCCCCTCAAGATCATTTCCGACAGGGGGGTTCCATTTGTTTCCAAATTTTGGTCGGAGCTAATGACTCTAATGGGTATTGAACGTGCGCTTAGTACTGCCTATCACCCTGAGACTGATGGCCAGACGGAGAGGGTGAACCAGACATTGGAACAATATCTAAGGTGTTTTTCTAATTATCAACAAGACAATTGGGTAGATTTGTTGCCATTGGCGGAGTTTGCTTACAACAACTCATGGCATGCTTCCACGAAAATGTCACCATTCAAAGCTGCCATGGGCTATGACAGCCCCCTCTTCCTTTCTTAAAACCTGGTGAGACTGGTGGTAAAGCCTCGGCATGGTGTCAAACTCTCCGTGACTCCTGGCCCCTAATTATCGAGACTTTGAATGAGGCCAAGGCACAGTATAAAAAACAAGCAGATAAGAAACGGGCCGGGGAATGGAAATTACAACCGGGAGACTCTGTCTATCTCTCGACTAAGAATCAAAGACTAGCGCAACAATCCAGGAAACTGGCATGGAAATATATTGGTCCTTTCCGAGTGCTAAGATGTGTGAATCAAGTAACTGTACAACTAGACTTGCCTAAATCTCTTAAAGCAATACATCCAATTTTCCATTACAGCCTTCTCAAGCCGGCCTTTCCCCCAACTAAAGGGCATCCTGAGACGTTGGATCCTCCCCCTCTGATGGTTGATGGTGAAGAGCACTATGAGATCGCTGATGTTTTGGACTCTAAGATACTTCGTGGACAACTTATGTACCTGGTGCAATGGGTACACTTTGGGCCCCAATACAGGGAATGGGTGAAAGTTTCTGATATCAATGCACCTGATCACCTTAAAAACTTTCACGCTCGATACCCTGATAAACCTGGGGGCCCCTGTTCGCTCCTTCCTGAGTGGTGGGTGGGTGGAGTTTTGGGAGGGGCAGAATGTCAGAAAGTGATGTCTTTGATGTTTCTCACTGCATCCATTGTGTTATGTTTCTACCCCGCTTTGCGCTTGCGTAGCTATGCAGCCTGAAACGTGGGAGCTTCTTCCCTGCCGCTTTTCCTTATCACGGTGGCCTTGAATGTAGGCTTTGGACTATTCTTGTTTCGCTGAGAATTTTCCAGTCCTGGGAAGGCAAGGGGAGGGGGGAGTAGTCTCCCGCTCATGAAGTATTTCTCCCGCCGGGAGTTCCCGCGCGAGTGCTCAAGTTTTATTCGCTAGGCGCTTCATTGCATCACACTATAAGTTAGCCGGCTCTGCTTTGCTCCCCATTCCTGACAATGACCTCCTACTGTGGGTTTTAGCAAGTTAATCCTAATAAACCTTTCTTTGTGCAAGAATGACTGGATCTACTTGATTTTACACCTGACACTCTGGTTGAGGACAGCCGGACATCTT
>JAPDNY010001294.1:0-17106 GCA_029375565.1 Gekko gecko | reverse complement strand
GTCAGGAGTCCTAACTTAGTCAGCAAAACACCAGGCCTTGTAATGCATGCAAGGATAGCGTTTATTATAGAGCTGCAATAGAAAAGGTCACTGAAGCAGGTACATTGTTCAGAATGACTTGGTTACAGAAAGCAAGCGGTTATACAGGGAAGGGGTGAATGGGGACCCCCTTCTACCAGCCAAGGAATAACATGCGATTGGGAATCGAAAGTTACTACGCTAATGAAGTTCCCAACGCCCCCATTATTCACAGCAAAGCTGCAGCTTTGAAAGCGATAGTAAAGCTCGCAGCTTGATTCCTCAAGGTCAGAATGTCCAGTCTGCGGAAGATAGGGGTAACCAGAGCTACATTCCATTCTCACACCCTAAGCATAAATCAACAACTCCCCAGATTCCAACCTCCCGCCTGTCACGCCACTAAGGCGCCCAGAGCCATCCTCCCCTCCCCTCCATCCATCATGGCAGGGCTACCTGACATGCAGCCCCCTCGAAAATAAGCCTACCCCTTTGGTTTATGGGGGTACAACTTGTGAAACGCTCGGATAAGCCGGGGGGCCAGAACATTTTCCGCCCGCACCCACTCCCTCTGCTCCGGCCCAAAGTCAACCCATTCAACCAGATAAAACAAGCGATTGCGAGAGATCTTAGAGTCCAAGATTTGTGATACTTCGTAGTGAGGTTCCCCCCCACCAGCAGCGGAGGCGGGGTCGGTCGTTGTGGTCGCCATTTGTTCTCTTCAGGCGCCTGGGCGTAGAAGCCTTACATGAAAAACAGGATGAACAGACTTTAGAGATTTGGGTAAAGCAAGTTCAACAGTTACATTGTTAATCACTCTCACAATCTCAAAGGGACCTATATATTTCCAACCGAGCTTGCGACTCGGCTGAATGCGACGCAAGTGTTGCGTGGACAAATAAGCAAACTCTCCACATTTTGGAATCCAGGCAAGGTTACGTTTCTTGTCGGCCTGGAGTTTGTAAGCATTCTTAGCCTCCTCTAGAGTCTTGGCTAACGAGACCCACGCCTCCTGCAAGTGTTTGCACCAGTCTCCAGCGTCCCCCCGCCGGGAGGTCGGGAGAATTCAAAAATGGCAGAGGCGGAGCGTCATATCCATGAACCGCTTTAAACGGGGACATCCCCGTCGACGAGTGCTGAGTATTATTGTAACAGAACTCAGCTAAAGGCAAAAGAGAATGCCAATCGTCCTGCTGAAAGTTGGAAAAACAGCGCAAGTATTGTTCCAAAGTCTGATTTACACGTTCGGTCTGCCCATCGGATTCCGGGTGGTATGCACTGCTCACCCCCCTCTCCACCCCAAGCAGTGACATAAGTTCGCTCCAGAACCGTGAAACAAATTGAACCCCCCTATCCGAGATCACTTTAGAAGGTAAAGTGTGGAGCCTCACCACGTGTTGCAAGAACGCAGAGGCTAGTTTCTTGGCAGAGGGGATGGTGGCAAACGGAACGAAATGAGCTTGCTTGGTAAATAGATCCACTATCACCCATATGACAGTTTTTCCCCCGCTAGGGGGTAGATCCGTAATAAAGTCCATAGAAATCACCTGCCACGGCCGAGCCGGCGTAGGGAGGGGTTGCAGAGCACCCGGGGTTTACCGGGCCGAGGTTTACTCATTAAGCACGTTTGACAAGCTGACGTGAAGAGTGAAACATCTTTTCTCAGCCCTGGCCACCAAAACTGCCTTTGTAGGAGCTGGAGAGATTTTACAAATCCTGTGTGTCCAGCCAGCTTTGATCCGTGCGCCCTACCCATCACCTCCCCCTGAGGGACCGTGGGACAAAGAGTTTGTTATTTTTAGTCCAGCAGCCGTGCGCATCCTGGGACATTCCTTCTTCCCCCTCCACCTCCTCCCTATCCGCGTCCGACAGAGTTGTCGAGAATTTCACCGCCCAGTCATTTGGAGGAGGGTTAGGCGACGGGGAAAGAGTTTGGCCTGCCTCCGAGTTGTTACTGCCCCTCCCAACTGGGAAGGAGTGAAAACCGAGTCATGAATCTCCTCCCTCTTGCTGTCGTGTTGAGGGAGGCGTGACAGTGCATCGGCCAGCGAGTTAGCTGTCCCCGGGAAGTGGTGTAGTGTAAAGTTAAACTTGGAGAAGAAATCAGCCCAGCGGAGCTGTTTGGCGTTCAAGGAACGGGGGGAGCGAAGCAGCTCGAGGTTTTTGTGATCAGTCCAGACCTCGAACGGGACACGCGCCCCTCCAGCCAATGGCGCCAGGTAGCCAACGCTAAGCGGATCGATCCCGCTTCTTTTTCCCACACCGACCAATTCCGTTCAGTATCGTTAAATTTCCTGGAAACATAGGCAAGGGGGTGCAATTTACCATCCACCCCCTCTTGGAGGATCGCCCCTCCCATAGCAACGTCTGAGGCGTCAACCTGGACAATGAATTTCTTAAGTTCATTCGGGTGGGCTAATACAGGTTCCGACGTAAAAAGGGCTTTTAATTTGTCAAAAGCCCACTGGCACTCTGGGGACCACTCTAGTTTGGCTCCGGGCCGAGTGCAGTCGGGTGGTTTCCCTTTGGTTTTCAATAGGTCAGTTAAGGGAAGGGCCACCTGGGCAAAGTTCGATAGGAACGATCTGTAAAAGTTCGCGAAACCGAGGAACCCCTGGAGTTGCCTCCGCGTTTTGGGCGGCTCCCACCCTACTACATCCTTAATTTTGTCAGGGTCCATCTCAATTCCCTTTTGGGATATGCGGTAGCCCAGAAAAGGGATTTCTGTTTTGTGAAATTCACACTTGGATAGTTTAGCAAACAGTTTGTGCTTGTGCAACGTTTGTAACACTTCCCGCACCAGTTTCACATGAGATTTCAAGTCGGGGGAATATAAAAGAATGTCATCAAGGTAAACAAGGACCCCCTTGAACAAATACTTGTGCAACACCTCGTTAATCAAGTTCATGAAGACCCCCGGGGCCCCTTGGAGCCCGAATGGCATGACCAAGTATTCGAACTGGCCCAGAGGGGTGTTAAACGCCGTTTTAAATTCATCCCCCTCCCGAATTCGGACTCTGAAATAGGCATCTCGGAGGTCTAGCTTCGAGAAAATTTTCCCCCCAGCCACCGCCGCCAACAAGTCTTTTATGAGGGGCATGGGGTAAGCGTTTGTGTTGGACACTGCATTCAAACCACGATAGTCGGTGCATAGCCGCAACCCCCCGTCCTTTTTTTTCCGGAAAAGCACGGGAGCCGCAAACGGGGACGATGCTGGCCGTATAAAACCCCTACTGAGGTTCTTGTCAATGAATTTTCTCAGTTCCACTTTTTCCGAGGGGCTCATAGAATACAGTTTTCCCTTTGGTAACTTTTGGTTGGGTAAAATTTCAATTGCACAGTCTGAGTTTCTGTGGGGGGGCAATTCATCGGCCTCCTCCTCCCCAAAAACAGGAGCCAGGTCGTGGTACTCGGGGGGATGCCTTCCAGCTCCGCGTCCGCCACCCCCGCCGTCACTAGGAGTTGCCCCCGTCATGGGTCCCCACTCTTTTCTCCAGAAGTGGGGCCGGCATTTTTCGGAGATGAAGTTTACCTTCCCCTCCCCCATAGTACGTGAGGATCGTGATCAAAGAACCACGGGCTCCCTAGAACCAGGGGAAAGCGGGCTGAAGGGGTAACCACGAAAGGTCTTTCTTCCCAGTGTTGCCCTAGTCCCACCCTCAAGGGAACAGTCTCGTATTTACAGGGTTCTTTCATGGTGGACCCGTCCATTTGAGTAAAAACCAGGGGTTCATTTAGTTTAACAACTTTTGCCCCTAGTCCCGTTATTAGTGTGGGGTTGATGAGGTCTCTCCCACACCCAGAGTCAATGAGAGCTCGTACTCTCACATGGGTCAATAGACCCGGGTCCATTAGAGTCACTGTGAGAAAGAAAAGAGAGGGGGGTTTGCTCACCGGGATTTGCGCCTGGGAGTGTGGGACCTGCTGTTCAGCGCTGTTTACAGCAGGTCCGTCTCGTTTCCCTGCGGCACGGTCTCGCCATCGGATGAGTCGGATGCCTCGCTGAGCGGTTTAGCTTGCAAAGCTTTCGCCCCCTTCGGTTTCGCCACCTGTTTTGGTGTGGATGTGTCAAACTTCTTTTTGACTCCTTTTGCCGTCCCGAGCGATGCAGGCGATGTCGGGCAGTTCGCGGCGAAATGGCCCCCTTCTCCACATTTGAGGCAAAGACCTTGCTTCATCCGGAGTTCCCTTGTACCGTCTCTCAGCTTCGGATTCGGGGCAGGGGTTTTCCCCTCGCTGCCGGCGCGGGGCCCCTATTAGCCATCGCTGCGGCGTCATCCAGTTTGATGGTCTTCAGCCGGTTCTCCATCGTGATGGCGGCTTGAATCCATCCAGTGAGGGTGTTCGGGTCTTGGTTCCTGGTGACTTCTCGGCGGATCTCCGCATTGAGCCCCCACTTGTAGAAGTCTACGAGGTTCCCTTCCCCTCAGAGTTTGGCTGCACATCTGCGGAACTCCGAGGTGTAGTCTCTCACCGACCTCGCGCCTTGTTTGAGGCTTCGGATCGTTGCTTTAGCTGCCTTGGTGGAGTGCACATCTTCGAATTGCTCTTTCATAGCCCACATGAAAGAATCGATCTCCCTCAGCTCACGCCCATCAGCTTGGTGGAGTCCCACGCACCAGTCAGCGGCCGCTCCCTTCAGGTGGGCTGCTATGACATCGACCATGCACTCTTCTCGCTGGAACAGGTGGCCCCAGGTTTCGATAAACCTCTCGGCTCGTACCAGGAAGAATGGGAATTTTTCGGGGTCTCCATCAAAATCGGCATCCAGGAGTTCTGCAGGTTTAGGTGGCAAGAACCCCCAAGGGCGAGGGGGTGGTTGCCCAGGCGGCCCCTGCGGTCCTGGCCCCGCTGGTTGGTCCGGCAGGCCGGCCGGCACGTTCCCCTGGTCCTGGTCCGGCGCCAGGCGCTGGTCTGGAGGAACGCGGGCTGGTGGTTCCTCGCGCCTCTGCCGCTCGCGCTCTTCCCGGATGCCCTCCGCGATCATCTGTGGGATGCGGGCGAGGGATTCGTCCAGAAAGCGCATCAGGCGGTCTTGGCTCGGCTCCCCACTCCACCTCCTCCTCACCACGGCACCCTCCAGGCTCTCGGAGTCACGGCCGGTGTCCTCCAGGGCTTCCGCCGTGATCAGCTTTCGGACCGACCTCTCGGGGTGGCTTGCCCCCATGGATGCTCTCGGGGTCCCGAACCACGTCTCGTGGGTTTCAGCCAGGGGTTTCACCCAGTCTCGTCTACGTCCCACCCAGGTGGTCACCCCTCCATAGGCTGCCCCATACGGGTCTCCGTAAGGCCCTCCAAAGTCGTACTCCAGACCCCATTGCCCCGGCACATGTGTGTCAGGGGTCTCTTTGGGTACGTCTTTCCCGGGAGGTTTCTTCTCCTTTTCTTCTTCAATCGGGAGAGTGTCTTCTTCACCGCCACTCATTTTGGAGTTGCGGGTTTATGACTCAGTCCCGAAAGTTGATGAGGATTCTGAACAATCTAACTTAGTCAGCAAAACACCAGGCCTTGTAATGCAAGCAAGGATAGCGTTTATTATAGAGCTGCAATAGAAAAGGTCACTGAAGCAGGTACATTGTTCAGAATGACTTGGTTACAGAAAGCAAGCGGTTATACAGGGAAGGGGGTGAATGGGGACCCCCCTTCTACCAGCCAAGGAATAACATGCGATTGGGAATCGAAAGTTACTACGCTAATGAAGTTCCCAACGCCCCCATTATTCACAGCAAAGCTGCAGCTTTGAAAGCGATAGTAAAGCTCGCAGCTTGATTCCTCAAGGTCAGAATGTCCAGTCTGCGGAAGATAGGGGTAACCAGAGCTACATTCCATTCTCACACCCTAAGCATAAATCAACAACTCCCCAGATTCCAACCTCCCGCCTGTCACGCCACTAAGGCGCCCAGAGCCATCCTCCCCTCCCCTCCATCCATCATGGCAGGGCTACCTGACAACAGGTCAAAGGGGCCTGTCATCAGCAAAGGGATTAATTTTATAAATGTGATCACCAGTCTCGACCCCTTTGATGCCAGAGTGAGATCTTATTGCAATAGCCAGCGGTTCGATCGCAAGTGCGAATAATGCTGGGAAGTGGGGATAAGGGGCATCCCTGTCGTGTGGCCCGTCTGATTCGGATCCTGTCAGACACTGAATTGTTGATTTTAATTCTTGCCTGTGGTTCATTATATAAGGCTGCTATTGCCTTTAAATAGTTTGGGCCACAGCCCATATATTGTAATACCAAGTCCAAGAACATAGGCTCCAAGGAAACGAAGGCTTTTTGTATATCCAAAGAAAGTAGTAGCATTTTAATGTTTTTCTGTCTTGCATAATGCCAAATATTCAGAGCTTTATGTGTGTTTTCTATAAGATCCCTACCAGGAATAAATCCTATCTGGTCTGGATTAATATACTCACTAATAAAGATGTTAAATCGTGCCGCCAATGCTGCTGTAAAGATGTTGTAGTCCACATTAAGAAGAGAAATGGGCCTATATGACCCTGGTAGTGTCAGGTCATTGTTATCCTTTGGTAATACAGTCACCACTGTTTGATTCCAAGATGGCGGTAGAAACCCCGTCTCCAGGATTTGGTTGCAAGTATTCGCTAGAGGATCCATCAGTATCTCTGCATACTTTTTATAAAATTCAACTGGATACCCATCTGGGCCAGGAGACTTGTTGCTTTTCATAGTTTTAACCACAGTATCGAGTTCCTCAGCAGTGAAAGAGCATTTCAATATCTCCTGATGTTCTGCAGAAAGCTTTGAGAATGAGTACTTATCCAAAAACTGACCACTAAGATTTTTCTCTGGCTTTCTTGATTCATAGAGGTCAGAATAAAAAACAAGGAATATGCGTTTAATTGCGGTAGTGGTGGAACGTAATGTTCCAGCTGTATCTTGAATGAGTGGGATAAGACAAGAGGATTTTTTCCTTATTCAAGCGGTGTTTTAGTAGTTAAAGACCCTTCGGGTTTCTGAGCCATGTTTTTTGTTTCAGAAGAAGTGCTTTCTGAATGTCCATAATCTCTTATCAGTTCTAATTCACGTCGGGTTGCTAACAAGGCTTTGTTGGTCTGTGCATTCCCAGTCCGTTTATGTATTTGCTCCAATTGAGCAGTTTTATGTTTAAGATATTGACTGATTCTCTGTTTGTGTCTTTTCAGAAAGGATGATTTCGAAATCAGAAAGCCTCTAATCGTGGGTTTCACGGCACCCCAGAGCATCAACTGTGGGACATCTCCGATGCAATCGTTTTGAAAGTAGGCCTTAAGTTGGTTTTCCAGTTCAGCACTTGTGGTGTCATCAGTTAATAAAAAAGTATTTAAACTCCACGGTGATCTATTTAGGGTTTCTTCTGATCAATGAGTAGATTTGTTATACTTACTCCACAGGAAAGGCTATGCAGTTTTTTTTACAGTCTGCTAGTTCTAGCTGAAGGCAGCTCCCCAATCCAGGGCTTGCAATACTATGGAACAGGAAACTTAAAACATTAACTTATGGATGGTGCAGCCCTCACCCACACACAAGGGGCTGAAAAGGAAGCCAGACTGCAGAAATCCCAGGTGCCGACTACACGTTAAGGGAACCCCTTCTAGGTGGTACTGTTTTATTGAATCCTCTGTCTGTCGTAATGGAAAACTGTGTAAGAAAAGGATGTTTCAGTCAACCAATAAGAAACAACACATGTTCAGCACATCATTCTTCATCAATGGAGGAAGGAACCCTTGCAAGGGATGTTGAAAAAGTAGGAATCTGAGCAGCTTTTGCCTTTTGAGTCTCCAGCTCTATTGCACAAATGTCCAGAAGGTGGTCGATGGCTTGGAGAATCCGGATGTGTTTCTCTGCATTTCTGGACTTCGTTCTGTTGGGGGGTCCTCGAAACAGAACTGGCAGCCGTAGCCCTGAAGGACGATGCTGAGGCCTCAAGCGCTCTGGGCAGATGCAGGAGGTGAAAAGTGGCAGCTGCTGGTGAAGAGATCTGAAAGACACTGAGAGCTCTGAAGAGGTCCTTGCCACGAAGCAGACGGAACATGGACTGGGGAGCCCCCTCCCCAGGTGGAATCGGAAGGCTCCAAAACGTGTGCGCAGCCTGGCTTGCCGAGCAGGTGGGAGGCGCTGGCTCTCACAAGGACAGCCTGCCCCACTGATGGAGAAGAGCCTACTGGGTGATGCCCTTCTCCTGTTTCAGGCATTCTGGCCTAGAGGATCATCAGCCCCTCTCCCGATCAGTATCTCAATCTGAAAATTAGCTAAATGTGAAGGGAAAAATGTTGGTGAGTAGGTAACCGGGTTCCTATCTACAGAAATAATCTGACTGTTGCTAACTATCCTCTGCCAGTAGTTACAGCACAGTTTGTGAGGAGGAGGTCTCTCTCTTCACGCAGGTAGTTTTGGGAACCCCCTGCCTCTGTAAGGGGACTTGGGTCAGTCTAGAATCTCTCCCCCACCCCCTCAGTATACCTACCGATTTGGAAGTTGTAGTAGCCTTCCTCGGTGAGTGACAGGTTGCTGGCAACGTAACTGACGCAGTTGGCTTCAAGGCGCTTCATGCCAGGACACAGGCCCACATATCCAGCATCGGTGTGTAGCACCAGCAGTGGCCGGTTTACCAGCACCATCAGGAATTCCTCACTCTTTCCTGCAAGTGCAAGAGAAACCCCTGACAACGTTCATGTGCTGCAAAGGGTACAGCAGCTCTGGAGGGCTTGAAAATGGCTCAAGCCACCCTCCCCTTTTGCTTGCAAGACAGAAACACTTCTCTAAGGGGAAAAGCCAGTTCTAATGCTGGACGCTAGAATCTGGGAAAGGGCTGTAATCACCCTGTAATGAGCATCTGAATGTGGCAAGCCGGGGGGGGGGGGTGTTCGTATTACTCCATCATTTAACATAGCCACCTCTAGAGACCTATGCAGTTCAAAGGTACTAGTTTTGATCAGCTGCCTTTGATATCCCAAGCAAGAGGTAGTAACAGACACTAGAAACGGCCCCAGAACTGTGAAATTCCTCTGACGACTCCTCCAAACATATAGGAACAATTCTAACCCCATGTTGTCGGCTGGCTGCCAGCGGGGCCAGGGTTATGTCTAAGAAAGGACAGAGTATTTATTAGAAAGCCTCCTTTGTTCTAGCAGAGCTCAATGAAACGTCAATGTGTTATTGTTAGTTCCTATTAAGTTTAAGGAAGCTGCACTGTTTGTGAAATTTAAATAATTTATATCCTACAGTGGCAGGATTCTGTAGCTGTCCAGTTACTGGTCGCAAACAAAAAGCCCCAACTCTTAGATCTGTGACCTAGCACACAGCACAAAAGCCAGTGAGTACTTAAATTTCATTAAGAAGCACTAGCAATTTCTGCCCTATTTCCTTTCTCGTAGCCTTCAGAACTGTTGTACCTGGGAACTATCAGACATTCAGAAAGAACACTGGGGGCAAAGTGGAAAGGGGGAATTAGGTAGAAATCACACCACCAGGCCCGTAGCTGCAGTGGGGCATCTCGGGGCTAGGCCCCCGACTTGCTGGCAAGGACCCCTGACTTCCCATACAGCCCAGGGCAACATGGCCTTCTCCCTCGGATTAATTTGATTAGCCAGTGCCCCTTAAGACATTTAAATGCCCCCTGACTTAAAAAATCCTGGCTATGGACCTGCACACCACCCTCTCAAGAAAACTTAAGTGCCCTTGTCTTTGGAATGTGCTGCTGGCCATTTCCCCACAATACTAGATTTAAAAAAAATTATCCTGGTATAATCCTTCACTATTTAGAGCATTTAATTATTGCAACCTAGGAAGTGCACTTCACTTTCAACAAACAGGAGGGAAAAAGCCTTTTAAGCTAATTCCATGTCCTCCAAACTATCCAAAGCCACCTTCCTGTAGAACAGTGGGGCATTTCTCCTCATGCCCTCCACTCCAAAAGAGGAGGGTACAAAAGGGTACAAAATTCTAGGGGCCATGGTCACCATGGGACCTACGAAGGTGGGTAGGTCATGTGACTGGTTTTCCTATAGCATTTTGATTGGGACTGGGTGGTGTAAGGCGTCTGGGTGCCCATGACAGCTAAGCTATTGGTACCTCTTCATGCTTACTTGCCCATGCATGCCCTGTGCCTATAAGGCAATGTCTCTCCCACCTTGTACCTGCAGCTTTGGGAATTGCCAGAAGCTGTCCATTGGGCCGCATGGACACATATTTGTCACCTATACGCAGCACCACCTTCTGATCCTGATACTGGAGTTCAAACCAGACATTCCTGTCTTTTTGTTTGCTGCTGACAATACAGTCATTGGGACCCTGCAAAGAGGAAAACAGCGGGTGTCAAGGCCTCACTTTGTTCTTGCATCTCACCAAACAGTATGCCAGTATTTGAATACCAGCAGGCCTCACCTATTTGGATTAGCTATCATTTCTAGTCAAACAGCTTTTCCAGGGTTACAAAAACTTGCAAAACCATGGAATTAAAAAACGGGTTCTCCAAACAGCATTTAGCAGTTCACTATTCTGGACAGGCCATGTAGGAAGGAAGGCTTGATTCGTTTTGCTGCTAAACAATTCACCCATTTTATATATCAGAACATGTATATAAGAACCAGAAGGCATGCAATGCTATAACCAGGCTGTTAATGGAGGAAGAGGCAACCAGGCGTGCGCCCACCTCTCCTGCCTCCCTCATGCCACCTGGGCAGTGGCCTACAGTCTCCTGTCGCAGTAGATAGATGGTTATGCTGAACAACTTGCCATTACTTTAGTCCTGATTAGTTAAAATGGGCACTATGAGACCTCGTAACTTTGAGAAAACACAAGGGACTTTCACCCAGTGTACACACACACAGGACCTCTGGATTATTGTGCTCCGGGTGGGCAAAAAAAAAAGGTACAAACATGGAAATAAATACTTCATTGCTACAATATCCATCATATTTTCCTGAAATTTGGCTAGTCTGTGCCTGTCAAGAGAAGAAGACTTTTTTGCAGTCTCTCGTCAAAAACCTAAACAATGATTCTGATGGAGGCCTAGAAAAGTTTTCTGCTCTCTGAGAAACCCAGGTCAAACTGACTGTGGTTCGGGGGCGGGGGGGGAGTTTTCAGAGGTGCAAGAGGACCATCGAGCTTAGCAGTTTCAAGACCACCAAAGTGAGCCTATGCTGGAATAAGGACATTGCTTAATTGGACCTGATACAGCTGCAGTGTCAGGCCTTAACTGGCAGCCTTACCTGATTGGTTGTCGCCCGGTTAGCAACACCAATGATTGGTCCAGTTACATCACTGGCCATACTTTTGATTGATCAACTAGAATCACACCAACACAGGTCATGAGGCATTAAGGAAATGCCTTTTATTCTAGTTTTGCCCTCTGTCTGGATTAAACTAGCTTTGGGACGCCTCTTGATTCTGGGTGGTTCCCAGCTGCCCAGATACCCGTTTGATTTGGATTTTGGATGTATCTTGGACTCAGCCTTGTCAAGGTAACATCTAGATTGGAGCCGCTGCAGGAAGTGGTGGTGGCTACGAGCATAGACAGCTTCAAGAGGGGACTGAATAAACATATGGAGCAGAGGTCCATGAGTGGCGATCAGCCACAACGTGTAGCTGGAACACTCTGCCTGGGGCAAATGATGCTCTGTCTTCTTGGTGTGGGGGGGGCAACAGTGGGAGGCCTTCTGGAGTTCTGGCCCCAATGCTGGACCTCCTGATGGCCCCTGGGTTTTGGCCGCTGTGTGACACAGAGTATTGGACTGGATGGGCCACTGGCCTGACCCAACATGGCTTCTCTTATGTTCTTAAAAGCGCTTAGGTTCATTATTTAACTTTTATTACTCTACTCTCACTGTTCATTGCTCTTTTATTGTATATTGTTGCACAGTCTTTTAATAAATCCCTTTAATTATACTTTGTGGTGTTCTTGAACTCCGGGGCTTCAATCTGAATCCAGTATTTTAGCCCATATTGGCTACAGCTACCAACGTTAACTTTTCTGGTATTCGCCTTGTAAGTTTTTCTGCCTCACAGGGTTGACTTCTTGTTCTTAGACCTGGGAGGAATAGAGGCCTGGTCCCTTGGTCTCTGGCTGCCTAGATAGGTCACGACTGGTGGCAGCGACATCCTGACGGGTGAGAACTCACATTGCAGCCCTTTTGTCTATTTTTCCTGCCCAGCCCATCACCCTTGAACAGGGTTTGGCCTTGAGATCCTTTGACAGGGCCATCGATCAGGCAGAATGTTCACACCAACTTTCATGCTCTCGGGGCAAATGTCCTTGACTTTATCAAGAGGACTTTCAGTTTACATAATGGTAGAAGACTGATATACTTTGAAACGAAGTATATCAGCACATTGGAGCCAAAAATCCTAAATATAAATACACGTTGATGGGGTCTGAACTGGCAGAGACTGACCAAGAGAGAGATCTTGGAGTCGTAGTGGATAACTCAATGAAAATGTCTAGACAGTGTGTAACTGCAATAAAGAAGGCCAACGCTATGCTGGGGATTATTAGGAAGGGAATTGAAAACAAATCAGCCAGTATCATCATGCCCCTGTATAAATCATTGGTGCGACTTCATTTGGAATACTGTGCACAGTTCTGGTCGCCACATCTCAAAAAGGATATTATAGCATTGGAAAAAGTGCAGAAAAGGGCAACTAGAATGATAAAAGGGTTGGAACACCTTCCCTATGAAGAAAGGTTAAAACGCTTGGGGCTCTTTAGCTTGGAGAAACAATGGCTGAGGGGTCAAATGATCGAGGTTTATAAAATTATGAATGGGATTGAGCAGGTTGAGAAAGAAGTACTTTTCTCCCTTTCTCACAATACAAGAACTCGTGGGCACTCCATGAAATTGCTGAGCAGTCGGGTTAGAACAGATAAAACGAAGTACTTCTTCACCCAAAGAGTGATCAACATATGGAATTCACTGCCACAGGAGGTGGTGGCAGCTACAAGCATGGACAGTTTCAAGAGGGAATTAGATAAACATATGGAGCAGAAGTCCATCAGTGGCTATTAGCCACAGGGTATAGATGGGAACTCTCAGGCTGGGGCAGGTGATACACTCTATTCTTGGTGCTTGGGGGGGCAGCAGTGGGAGGGCTTCTAGTGTCCTGGCCCCACTGCTGGACCTCCTGATGGCACCTGGTATTTTTGGCCGCTGTGTGACAGAGTGTTGGACTAGATGGGCCATTGGCCTTATTCAACATTGGCTTCTCTTATGTTCTTATGTCCTTATGTTTTTAAGAATTCCACAAGAGTAGCCATGTTAATCTGTTGGAGCAAAATAAACCTAGTGGTGTCTTATGTCTTTGCCAAATAGGCAAAGGACCCTCTTATTGTGAATGTGCTGTAATTTCAAATTCAAAAATTAAAAACAAAAAAACACACTAAAAATTTATTTCAGCGTATTTTATTTATGTTCTACACGGTGCCATCCTTGATTAGATTTTGTGTTTGTCTTCCAACGCCTATTTCCTCCCGTCAGGTAGGAGTGGTCCTCACCCACTCTGAATGGACGGACTTCTCTTTGGTTGGGTAGTGCTTCAAATTGGCCTCTCTTTGTAACATCTCCCCATTTTTTGTTAGTCTTTAAAGTTGTCACCGGGTTTCTGTTTTATTAATTTCTTTAAAAAGGGCCGCTATGCCCCTCCTGCACAACTCTAATTTCTTGTAGGAATAGTTTGGGAACCCTACTCCGTGAGGATCGCTTGCCTGCCAAAGGTCACCCATCAACAGGAACATTCACGTGAAACTATCATTCTCTTGACCAACAGGGCTGGGCAATTGGCTCCAGGCCTGGCCAGGAGGAAAAGAAGACCTCTTGGTGGTTTCTGCCCCTCCATCCTAATGTGTATATTTGGGAGACAAACTAAGTAGTTGGTTTTGCTTGATCTAAGTCATTCCTTCTCAGCATGCCGACTGACTCACCAAGGCCATATACGTGCCACAGTAGCCACGGAAGCAGGCTCTCTTTGTGTGCGTCATCAAACAGCAGCTGGAAAACCTCTGTGTTCCCTACAGCCATGGCATTAGCATACAGGTCAGCACCTGCAGAGTCAGCAAAACAAAGGGCTCAGGGAATAAAAGGAAAAGAAGCAACCCCAGCTCCAAGGAGTTCCACGTGTCATTCCTGCCATCCCTTGTTAGCCAAAGTTACTACACTATTGAGATATAAAAATGATGCAAGGAATGGGATAGAAATCTGTATTTTACATGTTGCACTTACCTGCAACCGCTGTTCATCGAGCGCCTTTCGTGCAGTCACACATGGGGACTGCAGGATTGCAGTCCTGCCACAGAGAAGGGCTTCCAAGTCTTTAACGAAGTTTCTAGGCTCTAGGAGTGCTCCCCCCGCCCCCCAGTCTGTAGAGATTCCTTTCCCACCCAAAGGGTCATGTGACAAGAGACAGGGGCAAGCACTCCCTCCACAGTTCCCTTTGCCACTGGGAGGAGACCTTTGCTCAGTCAGCAACTCACAGCAGGGAAAGAAGGGAGGGACGTGTGCCTGCACAGAAACTCAATGAGCAGCAGTTTGTCAGACTCTTAGAGAAATCAGTTCCCAACAACAGTCATTCAGAAGAATGAAAAGTTTATTGAGACACTGATAGGATCCAGCCTGTAGGTTGGCTGCGTTAGAACTGAAAATGGAGATGTGAAAGCAATAGATATACAAGGTTCAAACAGGGGCCCTAAAAGGTTACAAGCCAATCACCCCCCAGGTATTCCATCCACCCAAACCAACGGCTCTGTATTCCCACCTTGGTGACATCCCCCCATCACGCAGACAAAAGCTAGACAGTGTAAGCTGAGACTCAAGGCTGGTGGATGTTCCCAGGCATGCTAATCTACAATCTATAATACTGCCCCCAAAGGAAGATCTTCACATAGGCCCTGTTTGCCACCCAGAAATGGGACCGTTGCAACTAGCTGCTTGGCTAATCCTGCAGCAGGGAACTTTTCAAAAAAAGGCAGAGCAGGTCTTAACAGCCTTTTGTAAACCCATGACAAGGAGGTCATATGGGTACAAATGGAAAAGATTTGTGCTGTAGAGGGGCAGTATTATATATCACCCTCTAGCTAGTTTCCAGTGTGGGGAAGCATGTCCTTCTGGGCCAACAGTCTGCTTTTATTTTTGAAACTACCTTGTGCAGAATACCAAGGGGGGATATAAAAATGATGGCCATGCCATTGCCACTGGAAGGCATGCCCCAGCGAACCCTTCCCCCTGGCTGCTGTGGAACAGAAGAGGTGGCATTTCTTGTTGTCTGCTGATGCAACGAGGTCTACCTCAGGAACCCTCCCATGCTTTGAAAATTGGGGCCAGCTAGTGGTTTGATATGGACCACTCTTGATTTTAAGTCTTAAAAGAAGATGCTGTTAAAGTGCTGCACTCAATTTGCCAACAAATTTGGAAAACACAACAGTGGCCACAGGATTGGAAAAGGTCAGTTTACATTCCAATCCCAAAGAAGGGCAATGTCAAGGAATATTCAAACTATCGCACAATTGCACTCATTTCACACGCTAGCAAGGTCATGCTCAAAATCCTACAAGCTAGGCTCCAACAGTACGTGGATAGAGAATTGCCAGAAGTACAAGCTGGGTTTCGAAGAGGTAGAGGAACTAGAGATCAAATTGCCAACATTCGCTGGATTATGGAGAAAGCAAGAGAGTACCAGAAAAACATCTACTTCTGCTTCATTGACTATGCTAAAGCCTTTGATTGTGTGGATCACAATAAATTATGGCAGGTTCTTAAAGAGATGGGAGTACCGGACCACCTCACATGTCTGCTGAGAAACCTGTATAAGGGTCAAGAAGCAACAGTTAGAACCGGATATGGAACAACTAATTGGTTTAGCATAGGAAAAGGAGTACGACAAGGATGTATATTGTCACCTTGCTTATTTAATTTATATGCAGAGTACATCATGCGAAATGCTGGCCTGGATGAATCACAAGCTGGAGTTAAGATTGCTGGGGAAAAGATCAATAACCTCAGATATGCAGACGATACCACTCTGATGGCAGAAAGTGAAGAGGACCTAAAGAGCCTCTTGCTCAGGGTCAAAGAGGAGAGTGCAAAAGTGGGCTTGAAGCTCAACATCAAAAAAACTAAGATCATGGCATCTAGCCCCATCACTCCTTGGCAAATAGAAGGGGAAGTCGTAGAAGTAGTGACAGACTTCACGTTCCTAGGATCCCAGATCACTGCAGATGGTGACTGCAGCCATGAAATTAAAGACGCCTGCTCCTTGGGAGGAAAGCGATGGCAAACCTAAACAGCATGATAAAAAGCAGAGACATCACCTTGCCAACAAAAGTCCGCATGGTCAAAGCAATGGTATTCCCCGTAGTAATGTATGGCTGCGAGAGTTAGACTATAAGGAAGGCCGAGCGCCGAAGAATAGATTCTTTTGAACTATGGTGCTGGAGAAGACTTTTGAGAGTCCCTTGGACTGCAAGGAGATCAAATCAGTCAATCCTAAAAGAAATCAACCCTGATTGTTCCTTGGAAGGCCAGATCCTGAAGCTGAAGCTCAAATACTTTGGCCACCAAATGAGAAGGGAGCATTCACTGGAGAAGACCTGATGCTGGGAAAGATTGAAGGTCAAAGAAGAAGGGGACGGCAAAGGATAAGATGGTTAGACAGTGTCATTGATGCAACAAACAGGAAATTGAGCAAACTTCAGCGGACAGCGGAAGACAGGAGGGCCTGGCGTAATCTGGTCCATGGGGTCGCGAAGAGTCGGACTCGACTGTGCGACTGAACAACAACAACAACTCTTGATTTATGTTTGTGTCCCTGCTCGGGCTATCTGCTAGAGTGTTGTCTAGACCAGCTATGTGAACAGCTGTCAGCTGTCCCCTTGTCTTATTGCCCACTGCTATATGAGTGAAAATTTAGACATATTATTGTAAAGTTAAAAATGGAGGAATGTTTGTTGTAACTTGGAAAAATAATAAATAAACTTCACATAAAGGACAAGTTCTTTCAGAGCTGTTCTCTCAAGAGCAGTTCTCAAAAGAGCTCTCTCAGTCCCGCCTACCTCACAGGGTGTCTGTTGTGGGGAGGGGAAGGGAAAGGAGATTGTAAGCTGC
>JAPDNY010001293.1:0-17108 GCA_029375565.1 Gekko gecko | reverse complement strand
AGAATGCTGTTACCTTCCCACCAAAGGTACAAAAAATCAAAGGCACAGATACAGAATGGGAGGGACTTGGCTTCTTAGCAGCACATGTGAAAGGGATCTAGGTGTTCTGGTTGATCAGAAGCTAAACATGAGCCTGCAGTGCGATGTGACTGGGAAGAAAGCTAATGCAATCTTAGGATGCATTAGCAGAAGCAGATGTGTCCAGATCACGGGAGGTGGTAGTCCCACTCTATTCTGCTATGGTCAGGCCTCACCTGGAGTACTGTGTCCAGTTGTGGGCATCACATTTTAGGAAGGATGTTGACAAGCTTGAGCGTGTCCAGAAAGAGGGCAACCAGGATCGTGAGAGAGTTGGAATCCAAGTCTTATGAGGAAAGGTTGAAAGAGTTGGGTATGTTTAGCCTGGGAAAGAGAAGGCTGAGAGGGGACATGATTGCAGTCTTCAAATATCTGAAGGGCTGTCATGTAGAAGATGGAGCAGGTCTATTCTCTCTTGCTCCGGATTGCAAGACTAGATCTAATGGGTAGAAATTACAAGGGAGTCAATACTGGCTAAATATCAGGAGAATCTTCCTAACTGTAAGAGTGGTTGAGCAGTGGAACAGTCTGCCTTGGGAGGTGGTGGGTGCTCCTTCCCTGGATGTTTTCAAGCAGAGGCTGGATGACCATCTTTTGGGTATGTTGTGGGGCTATCTTTCGGCTATGCTCCTGCAGAGCGCAGGGGGTTGGACTAGATGGCCTGCAAGGTCCCTTCCAACTCTAATGTTCTATGGTTCTATGATTCTTTTTAAAGGTTGCTTGTTATAGTTTGGATAAAAAGTTCTTTTTTTTTTTAAACCCCAAAGGGGATTTTGTTTTTTATTGCATTTTCTAGACACTACAAACTACAACAAAAAATAAAGAGGATATATCTACAACTAGGGAGAAAGTAAAGTTAACCTTTACTAACTAAAATCCCAAGAATAGGAGATCATCATATCAGCTTAAATACATGTTAATCTAACATGCTCATGTGACATTAGTCGATGAAGCTAGCTTGTATATCTTTTTTCCCATTTTAACTGGTCAAAAACCCACCCCAGAGCATCCTCAAGTTCCAAGGTGTCAGAGTCTAGGTACAGGCCAAGTCAGAGTCCAAAGACAGAGTCAAGATTCACTCCAGAAGGTCAGTTACCAGAGAACAGAGTCCAATGTCAGGGTCCCAGTCAAGTCACTCTTTGCACACACTTTCTTGGTCGAAAGTTTTATTAGAAGATATGAGATGTTCAGGGAATGAACTCCTTGTCAGAACTGAGGTGTGAAGGCGGGAAAGGTGCATATAGTTACAATCACACATTCCATTCTCATACGTCAGCAATACTACCCAGACCATGAGAAATATAGTGTTTTCTGCTCATCGCCCTCTCTTATGCAAACTCTGAAATATGCAACTCTTAAATCCAACTTGGTAAATATTTTTCCTTTGGCCACTTCGGCTAATAAGTCTTTGATCAGTGGCAGCAGGTATGCATTAGACATGGACACAGCATTTAAATCTCGATAGTCAGTACACAGTTTTAACCCCCATCTTTCTTTTTCCGGAAAAGTACCAGAGCTACGAAATGGGAGGTAGCCGGCCTGATAAAACCTTGCTCCAAGTTTTTGTCTGTGAAGCAGCACAATTCCTCCCTCTTGGAAGGATTCATGGCATACGGTTTTCCTTTGGGCATCTTATGTCCTGGTAAGATCTCTATTACACAGCCAGTCTTTTGATGAAGAGGCAGCTCATCATCCTCTCTTTCATCTCTTTCCTCAAGTCCCTGTACTCCAGAAGAATAGTGTTTAGCTCCTTGCATGCCAAACAGACACTTTCGGGGTTCCACTGGTGCTCTTTACAGTGGTGATCTAAAAAAGTTAATGTTCCTTGGCTCCATTGCATGTAGGGATCGTGTGCTGCAAGCCAAAGGGTTCCCTAGCACCATGGGGAACTGGGCAGTTGGGTGTGCAATCAGGGCTCATTTCCTGCACAGGAGCGAAGCTTTGGCAGCAAGGAGCCCAGGGGGTGGGCACATGCAGCAAGCCCCACTCCCTGCTCCCAGCAGCCCCCTCACCTTTCCCAGCCCACTGGCCAACCCAGTGGAGCACTGCCGTGAACTGGCCCTCGAGCTGCTCTGCCACTGCCTGGTGCAGTGCCTGTGCAAGGCGGGCCCCAGTTACTCCCATGAGGCCAGCGAGGAGTTCCACCCTGGCCTCCTGCACCTACTCGGCCTCCTCCTTCGCCTCTGCCCCGCCACCGCCCCGGCCCCCTACCTTCTCGAGGCCATGCACATCCTCCGCGTCACCCTCCCCGACCCACAAGCAGCCACGCACTTTTCTGTGCTTGCCAGCCATTCAAGAGAGTCCAGTGGCACCTTTAAGACCAAGGTTTATTCAGTTACAAGCTCTTCCTCCTCTGTGAGGGCAGATCTGTGCGTTTCCCCCCTCCCCCAGTAGCTAGCAATCCAAAACAGTTCAGTGGAGCCTGAGCGGTGAGTGTTGCCTTCTAACACACTTCCAGTGATGACAGGGGGTGTGGCATATGCAAATAAATTATGCTAATGAGTTATGCTAATGAGCTCCTGCACCTCTTTTTTTATGAAATTACCCGTGTACAATGAATGATCTTTGCTCCCAATGTCCTGGGACCCCCACAGGAAACTCAACAGTCTGAGACTGACATGTTTGCATTGTAGTTCCTCCATCTGGGTGAAGACTACCGGTTCCTCTAGTTTAATCACCCCAGCCCCCAGTCCTGTAACTAGTGAAGGGCTTATTAAATCATGGGGACACGATCTGGGTTCTGGCTTCTGGGTGCAATACAATCACAGTCACAAAAACCAAGGAGGTACAATTTCTCACCGAGTCTCATGCCGGTGTCTCACGGACCTGCTGGCTGGTGCCCTTCACAGCAAGTCCTGGCCTTTTCCCTGCACCTGAGGCTCATCTCCCTCACTGGAAGAAGTGGTGCTTGAAGAGGGGAATTCAGCAGCCTGCAGGGCCCTTGGGTGACTTGGGTCTTTTCCCCAGTGGCTTCCCCTTCTTTTCCCGATATCCTTCATGCCACTCCTCGTGTCGGTCCCGGTCGTCAGGGCAGACCCGGTTGGCCGCACCTCAGGCAGAACCCCTTCTTGAGGCAATGCTCTCGATCCATACTTGGCGGGAATTCTCATCCATGCGCACTGTGCATTGTGCCCCCTCTACGGGCTGGGGCCTTATGGTGATACAGCTTTACCAGGTTATGGCGATTCTCCACTTTGAACACCTCTTGGATCCAGCCAGCTAGGGTGAGGGGGTTATCTTGGGCCAACGCCTTCTCCAGGATGATGGTATTCAGGCCAGCTTGGTAAAGGGATGGGTGGGATTGTGCCTTGACAAACTCTTGACAATCCCTTGACAAACTCGAGCGGGTCCAGAGGAGGGTGGGTCCAGAGGAGGGTGACCAGGATGGTGAGAGGGTTGGAGTCCAAGTCTTATGAGGGAAGGCTGAAAGAGTTGGGTATGTTTAGCCTGGGAAAGAGAAGGTTTAGAGGGGACATGATTGCAGTCTTCAAGTATTTGAAGGGCTGTCATGTAGAAGATGGAGCAGATCTATTCTCTCTCGCTCCGGATTACAAGACTAGATCTAATGGGTGGAAATTACAAGGGAGTCGTTACCGGCTTAATATCAGGAGAAACTTCCTGACTGTAAGAGTGGTTGAGCAGTGGAACAGACTGCCTCGGGAGGTGGTGGATGCTCCTTCGCTGGACGTTTTCAAGAGGAGACTGGACAACCATCTTTTGGGTATGTTGTAGGTATGTAGGGGTTTTGGCTGTGTTCCTGCAGAGTGCAGGGGGTTGGACTAGATGGCCTGCAAGGTCCCTTCCAACTCTAACATTCTATGACTCTATGATTCTATGAAAATTCGATGGGCATCTCTTCAGACCAGCCCAGGAGCTTGGCAACAGTTGCTTTGAATTCATCAGAGTACTCCTGCACCGAGCAGGTGCCCTGGCGTATACCTCTCAGCCTGGTTCTTGCCTTCTCCAGTTCCAACGGGTCTTCAAACTGATGGTGAAGGGCTTGCATAAAGACATCAACATCTCTCAGTTCAGGGGCAGCTACATTGTACAGGCCCACAAACCAGTCCGCTGCTCTGTCTTGCAGCCATGAACCCACAAAGTCGACTCTCTGTTCATCTGTAGCAAAGGTGTGGCCCCACTTCCTCAACATCTTGCATACCTGGATGATGAAAAATGCTAGCTTAGCAGGACTCGCATCAAACGTCGCTTCCAGGGCATTTCTGGGCCGCTCACATTCCATACCGCTCTTTTGTGAAGCAGAGCGAGGAAGGGGTGCTTTGGACTCTTCTGACTTCTCCTCCTCCTCTTCCTCCCCCAAAGTGTTGGAGACATCTTTTTCCATTTACTCCTTCACTAATTCAGGCAAATTCTTCATGAGGTATTGGAATTCTTCCTTCAGCTCCCTTAAATTCGAACACAGACTGGAAGTTTCCTTGTCTGCGGAAGGGTCTCCCTCCCACGCCTCTCACATCTTGCCCGGCTCGGGGTCATCTTGGAAGGTACAGGAGACTCTACGCCACTCCCATTCATACCATCCCTTAGCTCCCCGGAGCCCCAGGGTGCCCCCCAACCAGGCCGGATCATCCCAGCAATCGGGGGGTTGAAAGAATACTTGCTTCTTTGGATGGGTGCCTGGGGTCTTTGCTGGTTTCTTCTTTTGAGGGTCAGGCAGTGGGTTCTCAGGTTCAGACCTGGTACTGGCGCCTGCCCCGCTATCTCCTTCTCCATTCCCCATTCTTGGAGAGGGGTATTGGGTAGGAAGATAAGTCAGTTCTTTTTTTTTTTTGAAACAAAATTTTTATTGGGATACATTCAACATTTCCAATCACGTTACCAATACAATTTCAGAAAAGAAGATCCCCGTCCCAATCCCCCCACCCCCCTAATAGGCTTCCAACACTGCTAATAACAAACAGAAAAATTATAAGGCAATCAAGCTTAGACTTAAGTACATCGACAAACCAGGTAACACATTTGAATTATATATAACCTCTACAATTTCAGCATATTGTATATAATAGCACATACAGTTCAAAATTCATTTCATTTCTCGTTCAATATCCATACGTATCCAAGTTATATATTTTCCCCTTCATTCTATATTCAGTTTCTAGATACAATTTCAATCCTTCCCAGTCTTTTAGGTATTGTTCTGCCATTTGTCCATTTAATTTCTTTGTCATTTTGTCCATTTCCGCTAAAAATAACAGTTTTCTCAACCAGTCATGTACATCTGGCACCTTCTCCATTTTCCAATGCTGAGCAAAGGCCATTCTCGCCGACGTAATCATGTACCATAACAATGTCCTTTTTTCTTGTGGAATTTTTTCCATTGTCAAACCGAGGAGAAGAAGTTCTGGCTTTCTCTCAATTGGGATTTTCAGTATTTTCTGCATCACACAATGTATATTAGACCAGTATGCTTTCACTTTATCACATGACCACCACATATGGTAAAAAGAACCCTCTACTTTTTTACATTTCCAGCATTTATTACTCAAGTTCTTATCCATACTAATATTGGCAATCTTTTTTGGTGTCATGTACCATCTATACATCATCTTATAACAATTTTCTTTTACATTGATACAGGTAGACATTTTAAAAGATCTTTTCCACAAAAATTCCCATGATTCCATAGAAATTTCTTTGTTCATATTTATGGCCCACTTTATCATTTGTTCTTTAACAGTTTCATCCAAAGTATATACAGTCAACAAAGTTTTATGCATTTTTGATATCATTTTCCGTTCTTTTTTCAACCATATATTTTCAATATCATCATTCATAGCTCTAAAACCAAACTCTTTACAGTCTTTTTTATAGATGTCCCTTATTTGACAATATTGTAACCAACCATACTCAAATTCTAATTCGTTATTTGGTTTTAAAACATATTTTTTCCCTTCTTTTTGCAACAATTCCTGATACTTCAACCAGTCATTACCTTTATATTCTGAAAACAAATGTATAACTGCAGCTGGAACAATCCACAGAGGCCTTTCATCCGAAATTGTATCCTTATACCTGATCCATGCATCAAACAGTGTCCTCCTTACATAATGATGCTTAAACATAGAGTCAGCTTTGTTTTTCCCATACCAAAGATAGGCATGCCAGCCAAATCTGCAATCGTGCCCCTCAAGAGCTAAAAGTTTTCTATTTTCCAAATTTACCCATTCAGATAACCAAGACATACATACTGCTTCATGATACAAACGCAAATTCGGGACTTGGAAGCCACCTCTGTCTTTAATATCATACATTATCTTCATTTTAATTCTTGGCTTCTTCCCTGCCCAGATAAACTTAAAGATTTCTCTTTGCCATTTTACCAACACTTTTCCATCTTTCACAATTGGTATTGTCTGAAACAGAAACATTAACCTGGGCAGTACATTCATTTTAATAACGGCAATTTTTCCAAGAAGAGATAACCTTAGTTTTCCCCATTTTTCTAAATCACTCTTTATCGAACCCCACAGTTTTTCATAATTATTCTTAAACAAATCTATATTTTTCATTGTAATTTCAACTCCCAAGTACTTAACCCTTTTAACCACTTCACATTCTGTCACATTTTGTAACATTTGTTGCTTTGTACCAATCATATTTTTACACAGTATCTTAGATTTATTTTTGTTGACATAAAACCCTGCAAGATCACCAAACTCTCTTACTTTTTCAAATACCTTAGGCATATTATTAACAGGATCTTCAACAATAAACATAATATCATCCGCAAATGCTCTTAATTTAAATGAAAAACCTCCAATATTCAAACCTTTTATATTATCATCATCTCTGACCGCTTGTAGCAAAATCTCCAAAATCCAGATAAATAACAATGGTGACAGGGGACAACCTTGTCTAGTACCTTTTCTTACCCGGAACATATCTGTTGATTCTGCATTGACAATCACCGAAGCTTTTTGTTCTTTATATATCGATTGAATCATTCTTGTAAATTCTACGCCCATCAAAGATTTCTCAAGCACTTTAAACATAAATTCCCAATTCAAATTATCAAAGGCCTTCTCTGCATCCAAAAATAAAAAAGCAACTTCTTTTTCAGGGTGTTTATCATAATACCTTTAGGAATTTCCCATCTATATCTTATGCCCTCTGTTTTCAGCTTGTCAATCAGGTCTTTAAAAAGTCGTCTGTCCTGAAGCATCGCTCTGGGTAGTTCCTTTAGGACCATGATTTTCTTGTTGTCAATTATGAAGTCATCCTGAAATTGTTGCTTGAACAAATCCTCCTTCAGCTTCTTAGATATAAACTGGACAATTACATCTCTAGGTAATTTTTTCCTTTGCGCAATTGCAGAATTAACTCTGTATACCACATCAATCTGTGCCGCCACTCTCTCCTCTTCCATTTTCAAAAAGTCTGCAACAGCATCTACCATGACTGAATGGATGTCCTCATTCTTGTCTTCAGGGATCCCCCTGAATCTCATGTGGTTAATCATTGCATTATATTGGACCATCACATTCACTTTATCTGTTTCTAAAGTGACCTCAGCTATATTAGATGCTACTCCCTTCACCCTTACATCCATCTCATCTGCTCTTTTGGTCAGCGTCTGTATCTCTTTTGTAATTCCAGACATTTCTTTTTTCAACTCTGTTACTTCTGTTATTACAATCTTTTCCAGCTTCAGAATCGCGTCCATCACTCGTTTCTCCATAGCTTCCATCATGCCCTGTAGCTTTTTTTCCTCTTTCCCAGCCATTTCGGGGAGGACCAGGTATTTGCCCTCTGTCGTTGCCGCAGGTCGTAAGCCGTTGTTCAGAATTTTCCCTCCAACTCACTCTAAATCAAAGTCCTTCTTGTGCCCACCTAAATCGCACTAATTTCACTTTTTTATATTAAGTCTTTCGTTTAAAATCAAAGAAAATTTTTCTGACCTTCCCAAAATGGCGGGCGCAATTTCTCTATGGTAAATGGTTCTTCCGGGTACTCACTTCCTGTCCGGCAATCTTAATGGTCCCCCTTGTTCCTGATTTCTTCCCTTCTTCCGGCCTCCTTGGTCTTCTCTAGGATGATTACTTGTCTGTTCTGAAGTCACTTCCTGTTTTGCCGATTTCTGCTGCAGCAGCTACAGTACTTTTCCACTGCAGTTCTCGCGGAGTTACTGTTAGTTTCTATTTTAAAGTCAATAATCTAACCGCAGGAATGAGCAACAATTCGGCTTTTTGGCCTTTTTTAGCTGTTTAACTGCACTTTTTCCGCTCCAATGTTAGTACAACAGATACAGCACGATCATGCGCTTCATCGGATGTTGTTTATTTTTGGCCGAAAACGCGTCTCCGGTGAGCAATTTTAAAAAGTTACCTTCAAAGTCCGTGTCTTGTTATAGCAGTGTTTCCTTGATATCAGTTTCCGTAGAATGTCTTGGAGGTCTGGGTCATGCGTTCTTATGTTGAGAATCCAACTCGGTGGGGTCTTGTAGAGATTTTCCGAAGTGCCTTCTCTGGGGAGGGGATCAAGGCTGGTCGCGGCGCTCTTTAAAGCCCCGCTATCAGCCGATCTCAACTCCTCTCTCGGGCCAAGCTCTCTGCCAGTCACCCCCCTGCCTGGGGGATCTGCGGTGGGCTATTTGAAGCCCACCCTGTCGTCAAGACCCTCCGTTTGCTCTGGGAGCTCTAACGAGCAAGCCAGAACACCTTAGGGACGCCATGAATCCCAGACCGGAAGCCAAGATAAGTCAGTTCTGACAATCTGTCAGGGTCCCAGTGAAGTCACTCTCTCCACACACTTTCTTGGTTGAAAGTTTTATTAGAAGATATGAGATGTTCAGGGAATGAACTCCTTGTCAGAACTGGGGTGTGAAGGTGGGAAAGGTGCATATAGTTACAATCACACATTCCATTCTCATACGTCAGCAATACTACCCAGACCGTGAGAAACATACGGTCCATTCGTAGCTAATCAAAGATGTTTCTCCAAGGAAAACTTCCTATGTGAAAGATGTCTCATTGGGGCCTCATGGAAGAGTTACAGCAGCAAGCATCTCTACTCCTACATACACACACTCACTCCCCCTCCCCGTAGGAATGCGGTGGTAGGTACGGGTAAGTGATAAGGGCTCTGAAATAACACTCTAAGGGAAAGCAGGGAGGGCAAGGTTAAAAGAAGGGAGAGATATATCAGAGATTCAAGGCAGTAATATAACAGGTACAGATGGTCAACTGACCTGAGCCTGACATCCAGTTCAGAGCATGGTCCAGGAAGTAAGGTCTAGCTCTTCCTGTCTTGCTTCTTCATAGTCCAACTTTCACAGCCATAGGTTGCTATGGGGAACACAACAGTACAGACTAATCTGCATTTTTTACTCTGTTTCTATTGTTTTTACTCTGTTTTTATTGTTTGATAACCGACACATGTGCCCAGACTGTTAGCTGCCCTGAGCCCATTATGGGGAGGGCGGACTATAAATCAAATGAAATAAATAAATAAATTTGATTGCTAGGCTGATGTCCTTCCCCTTCCATATTCAATTCATGCTCATCATTGCTATGTGAAACAGCGTGATTTGACGTTCTATTTCTGGACTGCAAATTCTGGACTGCAAAGTGAATTCTTCCACACATTTGATCTCTTCATTGTCAACTGTTATTTTGATGTTTCTCTTCTCAGTGGTCATGACCTTGGTCTTTTTGATGTTTAGGAAGAGGCCAAACTTATCACTTTCCTCTTTGATTTTCTTGATCAGGTATTCCAGGCCTTCTTTAGTTTCCAGTGCCAGTGATGTGGCCTGTGCCTTCTTCTTTCTACTAGTAAATCCCCCCACTGGCCAACTGATTGACAGCTGGGGGGGCAGGGTCTGGTGTCCAAGGACCCCCACCTCCACCAGGGGGCCTGGCAACTCTCAGCCAGGGGAGGGAATGCCCCTCTTGCTCACACGACAGACAGGCTGGGAGGGGGATGTTGGAAGGCCTCTGGAGCCTGGCACCCTGGAAAGTTCTGGAAAGCAGCTTTTTCATTTGAATGGTTTAGAATGTCTTCTGATTTGGTATCCTGCCCAAGAACTCGTTCCCTTCCTGATTATAGGGTTGCCAGCTCTAGGTTGGGAAATTCCTGGAGATTTTGGGGGTGGAGCCTGAGGAGGGCAGGGTTTGGGGAGGGACTTCAGCGAGGTACAATGCCACAGAGTCCACCCTCCAAAGTGCCCATTTTCTCCAGGGGACCTGATCTCTGTTGCCAGGGGTTGCTGGGTCCCTCTGGGCAGGCGATAGGGGATGGGGGTGGGCTTTCCAGGAGTTTATTCCACGTTTCAAAGATGTGCCCATGTAACTTCCAGAGCGACCCAGAAGTGACGTCGGCATGCCAGGGTAACGGTCTGGTTTTGGGGCAGAATTAGTTTTCCCCAAAAGCCAGAGCATTGCTCTGACATCCCCAACATGCCTACATCACTCCTGGGTCTTGCTGAAGTCACAGAGGCAGGTCGCTGAAATGTCAGGGGCTCTTCCCTTTTTTTTTGGGGGGGGGGGTCATAAGAGAAGCTGGCCGTCAAGGAAGTCAAGAAGGTCGTAGGAGCTGCAGGAGCCAAGGAGGGGGCTGCCAAGGGTCACAAGAAGCCAGCCAAGCCCAAGAAGGTGGCCAAGAGCCCCATGAAAGCCAGCTGGGGGCAGCGGAGAGGTGGGGCCTGGCAGTGGGGGACCTCTGCCCTCATGGGGGGGGGGTCTGGCATCCCTCCCGTCGCCCGGAGATCAGTCGTGGTCCCAGGCAATCTCCAGCCGCCCCCGTGAGACTGGCAGCAGCCCTGTTCCTGAATGGAGTCAAGCGTGGAGATCGGTTGCAGGCTGGGGGCCAAGGAGGCCGCAAGGAGGCGGCTCAGGGTTGCCAACCTCCAGGTGGTTATAAGTAACGAAGCAACGCCATGCACAAGATGTTTCCTGCACACTAATTATGAGAATTTACTATCCTATAGCATATGAGATTCCAACAATATAAATTTTACAACCAATTTCTCAAAGGTATAGGTTTCCAATTATTCAAAGATATCAAGTTTCACAAGGAAGGAACATTGAATGGTTAGCACCTATTCAAAAGCTTGTAAAAGCAGCCAAATTTTAAAAAAACACAATGTGGGCAGGGTAGTCCAGTTACAACGTTTCAATAGACAATGGAGATGCTCTCAGCGACAACATGCGTCCAGGATTTTCTGCATGTTTCATAGCCTTCTTCCAGGTTGTGACGTATCAAGGGAACCAAAGATTTCCCGTGCCAAACTGCAGGCAGAAGGGAAAAGATTTTACAGGTCATTGCCTTTCTCACCAGTACATGAAAACCTGTGGATCAGATGGGACTTATTTTTACATGGAAATGGTAAATGGCACTAAAATATGTGCATGCATGTGAACACCCACAAGTCCTGCTAATTAGTTTCAGTATTTTGTCTCACCCCCCACCCCTGGGCTGCTGCCTAAGTTGACTTAATGCGGAATCACCAATCTGTGGGTGATGCCCAGTGCTACCTTTCTTTTCCACCTAATTCTTTTTTTTAAAATAAATAACTCTTTATTGATAAGCATGGGAGTTACAACATAAATAACAAATAAACCAAAACAAATTTACATACATATACATGGCAAACATTACTATATATTTATAATAATAATCTTTATTGCATTAGCATAAAGCCATAGCAACAGTGCAGTATAAACAAGTAACCAGCACTAGATTCAGGCAGATATTAGCAAGTCAATCATTTTACAAGGATAAAGGACCAGAGTCATGCCCCCGCGCCCCCCCCCAAAGGAAAAAGGAAACACTTAAAATTATCAGTTTGTACGTGGTCAACAGCTATCAGGGGTGAACTAATTAGATTCGGACAAATTTACATTCCTGGTCACTGCAGCTAAAAAGGAGGCCACTTTAGCCGTGATTTGCTTGTCAATAGTATTATCAGAGAGTAGCACTGAGACTACCCAAGGGAGGGAAGGGAGTTTTTCTTTTCTCAGAATAGGAGTAATATATCTCTCTCTTTCCTTATTCCACTTGGGACAGAGAAGCATTATGTGGTCCATAGTTTCTATCATCTCTTGTCCGCAATCACACAGTCGTTCCGAAAACGGAAGTCCCGAAAAGCGGCCAAAAAGCACCTTAGAGGGGAAAGAGTTAAGTCTCGCCAGGGTGAAAGCACGACGTTGTCTTGAGATCTTAAGAGTATAGCAATATGTTGGAATCGTCTCAGGGGGGGCAAGACCCAACGATAAACCCGAGCAAGTACGCCGGGCTCTTTGAAGGGTGCTACTGAAATCAAGTTCCTTTAATTTCAATTTAATTTCTCTAAACAGCTCATTAGGTAGTGGGGTTGATATATCAATCCCCAAGGTTTTTAGTTTCTGTTTGATTAACTTGGATCGGCTGCTCTTGTAGGTGTCATGGGGGATTAAATGTGAGAAACCCGCTTTATTTGTGCTGCCCCCTGAACATCCTTCTTCATGAACAGCTTAAAAGCTGTGAGCCAGGCTCTCTGTTCAATTGATGGTTGAGCAAATTCAACCCTGAGTGCAGTTCCCGCTACGCATCTAGGAACTGCCGCAATTTCCCTCAAAAGGTGTGTAAGGGAGAATCAAGGGTTTCAGATACTCCTTCAATCCACACTGCACACCCATGAAGAATCTGCGGGATAGCCTTGGCATTGAAAATCTTAATGGCAGCTGGTATGTGGTTTGCACCTTTGGAGTAGCAGAATTTTTTTATCGCCTTAGCTGTGATATTTGCAGCTTTAAGGGCTGCCTGGACATGCGGTTTCCATGATAGATTGTAATTAAAAGTGATGCCCAGGTAGCTAAAGGAGGGGACTCTCTCCAAGGCCCCGCCCAATACGCTTATCTTAGGTCCATTGTGGAATGTTCTGGAAAATCTAAGGACCTTTGACTTGGAATAATTAACTTTAAGGTCCTCTTTTATGCAGTATGTAATAAATGTGTTTATTACTGATTTTAAGCCCAGTTCTGTTTTGGAGAGAAGAACGGCATCATCTGCGTACAGAAGGATTGGAATTGGTATATTTGCCATAAAAGGGGGGTGTTTGGCCTGGGATTTCACAAATGGGATCATATCATTGATAAATAGATTGAACAAAGCTGGGGCAAGCAAGCAGCCTTGTTTCACTCCCTTGTTAGTTTGAAAACTTGCAGTAAGTTGGCCTTGCCAATTGTATCTAATTTGGGCGGAGGTATCGGTGTATAAGTTCATAATTAAAGATAGTAACCTTCTGTCTATTGTAGTTTCTGTCAGTTTGCACCATAGTCTGCCACGACTGATGGAATCGAAAGCGGTCTTCAAATCCATGAAGGCCGCATACAGTTCCCGCCTGGGGAAGCCAAATACTTGCTCGCTAAATGATGTAAAACAAGGGCGTGATCCATGGTTGAAACCCCTTTGCGGAAACCTGTCTGTTCTGGGAGGAGAATCGCCTCCTGATCAATCCAATCCGTTAATCTCTCAAGGAGCTGTGCTGCATATATTTTCCCTGGAATAGAGAGTAAGCTTATGGGTCGGTAATTGTGAGGGTCAGCCCTATTACCTTTCTTGTAGATTGGAACTATAATTGAACGCTTCCACTCAGTTGGTATAACACCAGAACTATTTATTAGTGAAAAGAGGGGAGCTAAACAGGAGCCCCACCAAGTAGGGTTCATCAAAAATAATTCCGGAGGAATGAAGTCTGGCCAGGAGCTTTCCCCCTTTTCAGATGTTTTATTATGTTAGTAATTTGGATGGGGGAAACCGCTGGCCAACTTCCCATATTCTCAGCTAAAAGTCGGGGTTCTGTATTATTGGATGATGTAAGTACCATTGGACTTTGAAGGAGGGCACTATAATGGGCTATCCACTGAGATGTGGTTATATCTGTCTGGTGGTGTGAGGGAAGAGAAGAGTTTTTAATTAGGTTCCAAAAGAGCTTATGGTCATTATTTGCTATCGCTAGATATAGGGCTGACCAGTCTTTTTGAGAAGTTAGCTCTTTCTTAAGTTTAATAGTCTTCTTATACTCTTGTTTAAGTGATCTAATCTTTTCTAGGTCCTTCTGAAGACCTGTCTTTTTAGTTGTTCTGTACTGTAGTCTAATTGCTCTTTTCAATTCCCTACACTCCTCATCATACCAGCTGTTGCTCTTTAGTATGGGCGTAAACTCCTCTTTTCCCTTGACTCCCCTTTCCACAGAACAAAGAGATGATAGATTCCTCATTAATGTTCCATAATGTTCCAGCCCTGTTACAATATCGCCTACAAGGCAATATTGGGTCATATCTGCCTCGATGTTTCCCCGATTAAGGATCTCGTGTATTTGGGACTCAATCTCTTGAGACCATTTAATAGGTTTCTTGGCTAAAGTTCGCTCTTGAAGTCCCAAGGTGTTGTGAGTGGGAATAGCCCGCAGCTGAAAAGTGGCTCCAAAAGTCAGAGGGAGATGATCTCCTCCTAAATATTCTCCTACTTCCACGTTAGTGACTTGAGAATATATACTTGGGGACACCAGCAAATGGTCTACAGTGCTGAGTCCATTAGAAGTAAAGCACGTGTAGCAACCCGAGCACTTTGGGTTGATAGCACCATTCAGGAAAACAAGGTTCGACGTGACTGCTAATGCCATCAAATGTCTGCCAGCTATATATTTATCAGAACTCATGTTTATACAATAGCTGTAATACTACTGTAGGCTGACCTTGTGGAGTACATGACTAGACTGTATGAAAAGTGTAGGGCTTTGGATGCATATTTAGAATGTAGTGCCTTTGGAAGGAGGAAGAAGGTTGAGAGCTATGTAGAAACGATGGGGTATGGTATGTGCTGCATTTGTAGTAGCTTGTTTTGAACCTATTGCCTTATGGAAAAGAAAAAAGTGCAATATATTGAGGAAAATTTAAAAGAGACTAAAAGAGGAGAATTTGTCGGTATGTTTGGTTTGGAGGGTCAATGTCTTGTTCATAAGCACACGTGATGAATGGGAACCATTTCTCTGTGAAGTTTGTTTGCCTTGGGTAAATGTCGGATTGGAGTAGTCTGTCTGTAATTTTTTCCATTATCAAGTGATCCCAGATCTTTGTGTACCATTCTGATAGAGAGGTTATTGATTGGTTTTTCCAGTGCCTTGCTATTACTGTCTGGGCAGCAGTCAACAAGCTATGTATCAGGTCCCATCCAATCTTTGATATTGAAGGGTCATCTTCATAGTGCAAAAGAATTGTTTCAGGAGTTAGCGCTACAGAATGGCCAGTTATCCGTGTTATATGATGAGCGATATTAGACCAGAATCCATTTATTATAGGGCATTCCCACCAGCAGTGGGCAAAAGTTCCAACCCCTCCACAACCTTTCCAACAAAGTGCTGAGATCAATGGTGTGATATTAGCCAATTTTTGGGGTGTGGTGTACCACCTAGCTAAAATCTTCTATGATTGGAGCCTGACATGAGCCGATGATGTGGAGGATAGAGAGGTACGCCAGATACTTGACCATTGATCATCAGTGACAGTCTTGTTACAGTCCTGTGACCAGGCGATTTGATATGATAAGAGTTTTAGAAATCCTTTGTTGAGTAATATATTATATATTTTCTTGATAACACCCTTTGCATTAGATAGGCCTCCTTTCAATAGTTCTTCAAATTTGGCGAGTTGTGATCTTAACGAAGTTGAGAGGTGCAGTCGAGTAAATGTGTGATTCAATTGTAAATAGAAATACCATGGGATTTTGTTTTTCAGTTTTTGTTCAAGGTGTATTTTTGGTGCTAAATTGTTGTTCAGTGTGATGTCTTTTACACATGAAAGGTTAGCCTCCCTCCATCTTACTGCAGTGTGTTGATCATTACCTGGAGGAAACCATGGCTGATGGAAAATAGAGGAGAACCTCGATACTGCAGGGACCAAATGTTTTCGAAAGGTATCCCATACCTTTAATATGTTTGTAATAAAGACATTTTTGTTGAGTCCGGAAGGACGTAGTTTGACACATGATCCAAAGTGCATCTTTTAGTGTGAGTGGATGAAGTAGGGGGTCCAGCGTCGATATCCAGTCTAGTTGGTTATTGTCTTTGAGTATCTTGACTACATTTGATAGAAGTGTAGCTCTATAATATGTGGTTATCAAGCTAAAGGGTGGTACTCACACATGTGGTGGGAATGTGCCAAAGTCCAGGAGTTTTGGAAGGAAATATTAGCCAGAATAAAGGAAAGGACAGGTGTATCAATACCTATAGATGTTAACTTAATGACATTAGGAACCTTAAAGATCGAGAGAATAGAAAGCACATATCAAGAGGTAGTTAAGGCAATGATACTAGCTGGAAAGGCAGTCATAGCATTAGGATGGAAAGACAAGAATAAGTGGACAATGGAGAATTGGAATAACTATCTGTTTGAATATATTCAATCAGATATAGTGACCCTGACAACGGAAGAGAACACCTGGGAGGAAAAGAAGACGCAAACAAGCAAGAAATGGTCATCGTATTTCGATTACATCAAGGAGGACGAAGCCATGAAGGATGCCTACTGGAAACTTCGGATTCTGTGCCCGTGGCTGAAGCAATGAAGAAAGAAGAGCAGGGGGAGGGACTGAGGGGAGGGGGGTGGGGTGGGGGAAAAAAAAATCTTGTAAAAAAATATATATAATATGTGGTTATGTCTGGAAAACTAAGTCCTCCGTGCATGGTCCTTTGCCGTAATGTCTTGAAGACCACTCGCAGGTGTTTGCCATTCCAAAGGAAGATATTGATCGTTGATTGCCAGTGTCGTAGGGTACTTGCAGGTATAGCAATAGGTATGGTACGAAACAGAAAAATTAGTTTGGGAAGGACAAAGCTTTTGACAAGGTGAAATCTGTCCTGCCAGGAAAACTTCATTTTGTCCCATTTTTCCAGATCTGTCTTAATCTCTTGAAATTTATGCAGGTAGTTCAGTTTCATCAGATCTTTCATGGAAGACAAGATTTGAATTCCTAGGTATGGTATTGGCTTATCCGACCAATGTTATGAGTGGCTAGATTTCAGATGACAGAGGTTGTTT